>JAEUWL010000439.1:0-94266 GCA_018524415.1 Podaxis rugospora
TGAGGCCACTATGGTTCCTGAGGGGCGCAACACATAAGTTGAAGCCAAGGCCTCACCTACCTTGGTCTACAAATATCTGCTTCTGTCCACTCCCTGTCCAGAGTCTGCTGCCCTAACATCAGCCATGACTGGAGGGGTAGTTAGTGTAGGGGTAGTAGTAGCTATTGGAGCTGCAGGAGTAGTCTGCAATTTAGTATCTTGGGGGGAACTAGCACTTGAGACAGGGATGGCAGATTGGGAGCTTAACATCAAGGTAGAGGGGTTGGCCTTTAGTAGAACAGGATGCTTTATGGTTCTATTGAAGTGGCCCCAGAGGCCTTTGAGTTCAACTTCAGAGATGAAATGGAGAGAAAATATTGCCCAATTTGAACTAGTCAAGTCAAGCTTTGGTACACTTGATGGGAGGATATTGGTGATGGAGGAAGTGGCAGTAGGGTTTGACATATAAACAGTATAGGTACAATAGGAAAGCACTTTGTGAGTAGGTTAGCAACAGCCAGGGCCCATAAGCTATAAGAAATAAGAACAGTGTCTCAGCCTCTTGTTGTACACAAGCAAGAACTGAATGTATTAATATATACCTGTAAGAAATAAGAATAGCATCTAACATATAGTGAGTAATAAGAAAAAGACACAAGACATTTAATCAGCTCATCTCAGCCTCTCATTATACACAAGCGAGAACTGAGGGAGTCTAACTACTGAGGGCAAATATAAAGGCTTCCTATTCTAAGGGTTATGAAAGGACACAAAGGAATAATAAAGAACTGTGTCTGAAAGAACTGTTTATATCAAGCAACACCCATAAGCTAGGTGTGTAGACAAAAGGACAATGAAAGGGGAACATGAACAAAGGGAATTTACATGTCTTTGACCATCCAAAGGGTCAGGCTGTGTATCTGTACTCAGAGCGGATTTGCAATTCCAATAGCAAGAATAACCTCAGATATTCTGCTTGGATGGTAAGTATTTCATCTGCTAGAAAACTCAGTAATTTCCTGCCACTAACATCTACATGTCTTTATGAAAGCATAAGAGAAAACACAGGGGGGAATTGTAACTCCAACAGTCAAAACTTTATCTACTACCATTCCAACAATTTCACCACTTGTTGACAGCTAGAGATGTGATGATGTCATCAATAGTACCTAACTGATGATGACTTCAACTAACTCACCAAGTTGAGAAGCAACATATCAGGGATTGATGCATCAACTGGCAACAAATAGTCAGACATTAACTGCTTTAGCTGGCTAATGTGTTTGGTAGGCTATACTTACTCATGTTGGTAATAGCTTGCTTGCCCACTATCCCTATCAACTGGAGTATACAAATGCTGAGTTTGAAGTAGCTTGATGATCTATCCCAAGACACTCCCAAATTAATGCTCATGTTGAGATGCTCAACTGATAGATAACATCAACAGACCCATAATTTCAAGGAGAGGTGTTAAGGATGGAGATGGCTGCACCATATGTTGCTCAAGAGCCACCTAAATGGAACAAGATAAGATGAACCCATAGGTGCCAATCTACCAGAGAATCCCTTGGTCCCCATAGATGGTTTAAATATTTGGATTTTTAGTATTGACTCTAAATGGGAGACAGTAAAAAGCCATGGGTAAAGGCTGCACAATGCACCCACAATGTGTCAATTCCATTTTATGGCAATAACTGCACCCTGGTAATCAGACTGGGGTTAATCTTAGCTCATTTGTTGAATTTTTTTTTCAAGTTGGCTAGTTTTGCTATCAATGGGAGAATGACCATGATAACAGAGGGGACATAGTTCATCTCTGGTACCTGGTGCCAAGGTTGAGTGGATTGTGGGGTAATTAAGTGGCAACTGTTCCATAAAGCCCTACCATCAAATATGGGTGGAAGGCATCTATTCTTGCTAGCAATGAGCATATGTTGGCACTACCAAGTTACTATCCTCTAAAAGGCTACCTCTGAATGCCTGTTTGCAGTGTGAATAAATATTATCTGGATGGACATGCTTACATCATGATGTTGGATCATGTCTAATGAACTACATGTCACATGATCCTATCCACTCAAGGAGCAAGGGTTTAGTGTCCAGTAGATTTTTTTCAATGAGGTTAGTCCAATCTTATAGGCTGGCCATACAGGATGTGTTTGATGGCTCTTCACCTTCAAGGGGCTAATCCAGATATGGATGGGTTACCAAGCAAGAAATATTGCCAAAACTACTGTGAAATTCTCTGCTTGATCATCATCACTCTTGTAGAATCTCTACCCTTCACCCTCCAGTATCTGTTTCATGCTAGATGGCAGAGTTGAGTCCATGAAACAAGCTGGCTACTCACCCAATTCCTTTGATCTACCTGCCTAAGCTGGCAGGAAGGTGCTAAATGTGTCTATTCTCCCAATATGTTCATCAACTAACCATAGAGCTAGGATGTGATTATAGCCTCATTATAGATATTGATGTAGAACTGCCTATGCTTCTCAAAAGGATATCTGGTGTAGCTTCATGTCTCCTGAGGCAGCCAACTCATACATCATCAAGATGTTGTGTAGTCTGATAATTGTGATTATTGATGTAGATGGTGACATTGCCAGATGAAAGCATCAGTGGGTCATTGATGTCACCATCTGTTCAAGGATTATAGATTACCTTTCAATACCGCAATGTAATAATAGGTGCAGCAGCTGTGTCATAGGACTCCAGTCTTCACTTGAATGTGAAAGGTTCCAACAGATGGAGCAAGCATGGGATATTTACTTAACATAACAGGACCAGGATGTTGAGCCTCGACTATACAGGAGTCCAGATATGCTGTGTGGCAAGCAAATCTGAGTTTCCCTTGAACGAGGACTGACGCTTGATATCAATTTGTCCAGTTTCCCAGACAACTTTTTCGTTTCCATTGCTGGATACTAGAGGTAAATGAACCCTAATTAGTGCAGCCACCAATGGTAAATACAGCTGTTAGTAGTAATTCCCCTGACGTTAATTAATACGAGCATTCTGTTTGCTTGCCAACGTACCAGTGTGATACTCATGCTATTTCCTCCAAATGGTCTCATTTTCGTGATGCTTCCTGCCGTGCAGGGGAGTCTGCCTCCCAGACGGCGAACAGGAGATCTCTACGAGGAGGGGGAAATCAGGTGCTTTTATTGAAGCGAAGAGGTACCACTTGGAACCGGAGATTGAATTGCCGGTGAGGGTTACTGTTCTCAAGGCAGGCGGCTGCATACCAAGTGCTAAGGGGATCAGATCCCACCTCATCGAACGCGTGGCTTTGTCAGGGTCGACGCTTCCCCAGGGGGTGGTTTCGGGTTGTTATCATCACTATACTTAATACGACGCGCATGTGCGGCTGTCAGGTGCTCAAAGCACCGGGAGGCGAACAGGAGCTAACGCAGATTTGTGCAAACGGTTCAGCGAGCCAGAACCGGAGCCGCGATGAGAGGACTACCGAGAGCTGATGTGAATGTGGGGTGAATTAAAGCCGGATTGCTCGTTTGACATATTCGCTAACTACTTCCGAACTCAGTACTCAAGTACCACCTTGTGCTCGTCGAATTTTGATGCAAAAAACGTCATGGCAACTATGATTGACAGAGCAGTGGAGAGCGTAAGTCCTGATGTTCAGACTAAGCGTGCAATCACATGTGTTAGTCAATCTCGAACACAATTTCGTGGCATGATCCTGCTTTGTGGGGTAACTTAAATGTTACATGCATGTACTAAACTAAAAAAATTTGGTCCGGTTTTCATTGAATGTCACTCCTAGCAAGCGTTACTTGATAGGTAAAATTTGATGCACCTGATAATCGTGTGGCCAAATGTACCCCTGTCGAAGGTGAAACAAGATGATTTGAAGTGACCCCCTACCGTAGATCCTGGGAAAATACAAAACCCAGTACCTTGCGCTTTTGAATACTTTCCACATGCTAAGATCCTCGGATTTTATGCTGCCTCCGAGAACAGTCTAACATAATTCCAGTTAATATGGCAGTCCAGACCATCAACCTAAGTAAGAAAAAAATTAAGTAGGTCCATCTGGCTCATCAGACAAAACCTCACAACAAACCTTCTTGCACGTCGGTCCTAAAGGGAATGGCAAGTCCTCGCGAGGCATGTAACACTCCAATGCAATGATTGATAGCACTCATAGTCATTCTATACATAGCCCCACCAATCATCATTCTGAGGCATGAAAGGATCCTTCCACTTCTTTTCGTCCTTCTTCTCCTCGAGTCCGTCCTCGAGTCTTCTCGAGAAGTACGTGTCAGTTGCGATATCTAAAGCATGTACCACCGTCGATCGACATCCCATCCCTTCACCCAGATCGAGGGATATGGCCGGATATGACTCCGTAGCGCTCCGCTCCCGCTGCCCACTCCAGAAGCGTTTATTGGGGTTCGCAATGATGCTCGACTCTGCGCCTCATACCTCGAAGGACGCACCACTCAATATAGAAGCGTGGAAATGAATGCTACTATGATCAACCCCCAAAGTCTATGTCACTGGTTCCGGCATCGATAGTTCGAGAAAACGGAGGAAAGTAGTTTTGTGAGGTAAGCGCCACGGAACAATGCCTAGTATCGTAGCACACGTCGTAATACCTACTGTTACACATCCAGCGTCCAGATTAATCCCCAAGTGTGAGAGCGTCTAGCTTGTTCTTACCAGTTTCCCGCGGCAATCCACTAGTTGGTAGATTATTATAGATAAGTTAAAATCTCATCCGCCCGGCCGTGGTCTCATTTGTCAAAGTCTAATGCTAGGTAGTAGCGCGGTGCCCATGGAGTGCGGAGCCTCATGTCATGGGGGATCGCCCGTCGTAGAGGTTATACTAACGTGTCGTCTATATA
The DNA here is from genome assembly GCA_018524415.1 of Podaxis rugospora. Lineage (NCBI taxonomy): Eukaryota > Fungi > Basidiomycota > Agaricomycetes > Agaricales > Agaricaceae > Podaxis > Podaxis rugospora. Next base: position 4,848 of record JAEUWL010000439.1, read on the forward strand.
TGATATACTCCGTTCCCCGTCCCGGCATATTGTGACAACCCACCCACTGCATGCCACCAGATTAAAGCACATGCGGGTACTACAGGAACAAATCGAGGCAGCTGGTCAGGAAGTGAGGTGGCAACACCGCATGAACTTGAAGGTCATTGGATACCTTCTGCTGTAGTGGCAATCCCATGCCAATAGGAGTGGTTTGGGGTGGGGGTGACGGACGTCATCACCACCAACCGCCGGAGCTTAAGTAGTGCATAGGAAAGGAAGTATTGCGGTGCGGGGCGAAGCGGACCAAAAAGTAGGCGTTGCGGGGGCGGTGCGAGTAAGCGAATTCGCACTAATACGGGAAGTTATTAACCAATCAGTGGCGACTCGTCGATACTGGGTAAATGAACTGTATACGGCTGACGCCTCAGGAGGGCTGAACTCGTTTGTCCCGTCTAGCCTGCAGAGTGATCACCGGTGGTAGATACGGGCCCTCCATCACGATTCTCCACTCGTACCTTTGGGAAGAATTTAGAAGAGCTATAGAAATGCCAACTTTTAAGCAAACAAAAGCTTCCCATTGGTGTGCATATTGGTGATTCCCGGGTTCTGTGTGAGTTTTCATGAATGGACTTCGCAGCTCGTGATCAAAATTTCCTCATGTGAGGGCAGGGGGCGGGGAAGCGGCTTGAAGAGGACTACGCGAAGGTGATTAATTGCCTTCATCTATTGCCTTAGGTATCGGTCGTGTATCAGCCGGCTGTTCGAGTCAATGTAATGTTCCGGTTGACAACGGTAAGCAACGGCAAGTAAGTAATGGTGTTAGTGTCACAAGGTCGCTCGGGTTCAACAAGTCAGTATAATTGTTGATTGGCTGTGCAGTACAAGCGGCGAGGGAGGTGGCTCGAGTTGAATGACTCCATAGCAAACGACGCGTCATTTCATCTGAACAGGAGTTCGATGTGATTATTAACTTTGCCGCTCACTCCAAAGTGCGAGGTCATTGGAGCAAGGAGAGGTCGAATCTCACTTGTCCCATATAGACAATCAAGCCAAAGAGAGGCGAGCGAACATAATAGAGCAACGCTTCAAGTCAAATCAAGACGCCGCTCATAAAACCAACCAATAGGAGCTATGAAACAGCACTTCGGCTCCTTGGCAGGCGAAGGTCATGGGGATAAAGAGAGACGGAATCACCGGCCTAGAGCGGGCACAGATGCGGGGGGAGTCGAGTATTACCACCGTCGTTTAGGTGGAACGAACCACTCAACGGTATAGTATCATCAGCGTCGATTGGCTGGAACAGCACTGGACGGTGATGCCCGAGTGCCCCTCGATTGTAATCATCATGCGGGGATGGGGTAGTTGCGTGGATATAGATAACCGTCTCGCATGAGCACGAGCGTTGACATAGCTGGAGATGGGTAGGCTCGGTGGCTATCAGGGACCTTTAATTGGTACACCCGTTCGTTAGAACTCGAATGTGGTTTGTGCGGGTGTCGATGGTGTCGGAGCCAAAGATGCTTGTATTGGTCTCTGGGCAAGCTGATAGCTCACTATCTACAGCTTGTTGATCGTCGGACGACGACAGAAAAATGATGCATGTGTGATGGATGTAGATTTCGGGTTGCTTGTCATGGTAAGGTCGTTTGATGGTCTGGAACAGTGTTACTCAGCCACGCGGACGATACTTTCACGGGCAGTGTGGAATGAGTGATGTGATTGTGGTTGTGTCTCAGGTCGTGATTTCAGGTGAACACCATCATTGACGTTGAGAGCGGCTGGAGGTTCCACGCCCGGGTGAGACTACGCAGGATTCGGCCACGGACAGTGAATCGCGGTTGACGTGGGTGGTTGAGAGTGTTGCCACAGCAAAAATGTGAAACAAGGGCTGGTGAGATTAGATTCAAGCTCATGATAGTCATAGTGGGGGTGTGGATACCCGAAGCGGAGAGTGTATTCATGGGATAATCTATTCATGGGATACTCGTAGAATAGCTTCCGCCAGGGAGTACATGATCTGAATAATGCAGACAGACACTGAACATATGCTGGTGAAGGGCAGAGGTTAGGATCAAAGAAAGAAAGTTATCCAGGATTTTTCCGATAGAGAGGAGTAACGGGAAAGGCACTTTGAGGGAAGGCAACTGGCGGGAGGGACCAAGGATTTGTCGGGGAGACTACGGAAAAATCTCTGTCGGAGCGTGCCGATGACCTAATCACCGCGGGAAGGACGCATTGAGATTGGGAGGTTTTCGGGCACGTTTCGGAGAGATGGGAGTTAACGGGAAAATAACATGCTCGAACACTGTAGCCGCTAATATGGATGTGTAGCGACGAAGAGCTGAGCGTTGGTCCCAGGAATTTGTTGTGGTCAGAGACGAGGAATACATTGTATAGAGAGGGGAGTGGAGAGGGCTTGAGCCTAGAGCGGGTAGAACCGCGGGACCTCGGTGGGGACCGCGTTTGGACTAGAGCCGGGTCATCGGGACGGGTTGAAGTGCTGTGGGTCGAGTGGTGGGGAAGACGAGCTGGTTCAGAGCAGGGATCTGAGATGGAGATCCAGGGGAGATGGGATTACTGGATTAGGTGAGCCGGATCGGGCGGACGGGTTGGTTGCATCCCTTCTGAGGGTGGTCACACTAGTCACAGGCAGGTGACAGTACGGAGGTGTGGGGTCTTTATAAGAAAGAAGCAACATGCGATTGTCTTTCCGTTCCCATCCCCGCACTCGCATCTACCACCATGGATTTTGAAGCTGCATGGTGTCCGGTTTGTAGTCGCCTCATCGAGCCCAAACGCTACACCGTTCCCGTTGCCCCTCCCCAACCGCGCACCCCTGCCCCGCCCCCAACTTCTCCTCAGTCATCTCGTACGTTCCAGCATCTCCTTTCCACTTTCCGGTCTCATCTCACATCCCATCAGCTTCAAAGAAGGATGCTACTGCGTCTAAGCGCAAGGTCGCTACTCGCACTCGTGGCGGACTTGTCCAGGGTACTGGTCGTATGAAACCCAATGGCACCATCAAGCGCTCAGATTCCACTTCTTCCAAGTCACAGCAAGGTGCCCAGAATGCTACCAAGCCTATCAAGTATCGAACCATCATCGATCAAAGTCCCCTTCCTCTTTATTGTTCGGAAGAATGCAGGCGGCTGGACGATAAGGCTTCTTCAGGGTCTGTTGGTACGGAGAGTTCGGGTTCGTCTTCCATCCCTTCCGAGTCGTCCATATCCACCGCCAGCTCGGCTGCCTATGAACAGCAGCCCCCCCCTTGTACTGCTGATGAGCCCACCTATGCTTCCCCTTCCGTTGCCGTCCTTGCAAAACTCTACAACTTCCCCCCTCCCCCGCCCCCCGCTCCTATCTCTTTCGAGGACGCCAATGAGCCCGAGCCATACCGCGCTCCGCTTGGCGACAATGGCCTTATCATGGCTGGTCGCTATCTTCGGGAGCTTTGCTCCGAGCCCGCTAAGCCTCAGACCGGCCGTCATCGTGCTCCGATTGAGCCTGTCAAGACTGTTCCTGGTTGGAATGACGGTAGCAATGCTTGGAGGTCTTGCCTTTACAATCTCACATCACCTTCGCCAAGTCCACAAATCAAGAAAAAGCGCATCGTTCGCTCCCAACTCGGCAATGCCTCAATTCCCCTCCGTAATACATCCTCTTCATCTCTCCCTGATAACACTGCTATGATCAACAAGTACGCCGAGTCACTCACCCGCCGATCTGGCACAATCCCCCCCTCTTCGGAGGCCATTGTTATGAAGCGCGAGAGGCCCATCTTGCCGCCTGGTGCCGAGGGCAAGCTACTGGTTCCCGATGTCAAGCTCAAGGTTCGCACTGGTTCCAATGCTTCGGTCACCAGTAGAATTCGGAGCCCCCTTTCCCCCAATAGCGAGTCAGGTGATGACAAATCAACCGCTAGTGATTGTACCAACACCAAATCTCCCGTTCAGACTCCCGAGAGTGAGTGCTGGGTTCAGTGCTGTCTTATTCTAATGCTGAATGTTTTCGCAGCTCGCTCATGGTCTTACGATAATTTCAAGACCTACGACATGATGCCCTTACCCACTAAGAAGGAAAAACGCACGCAAATCAGCGTGGTGGATGGGAAGGAGGTTCGCGTTGAGTACGAGGTTGAGGTGCAGCAGCCCCTCAAGAGGTTATTCCTATTCCCTGCTCCCATCAGGGCCTCTTCCTGAGGACTTTCCCCCTTCTGTTGACCGCATCCCATCATCGCTTGCACGCACAACTTCGCACATCGGACACACGGGTTTTACACCTGACTTCGCTACTTCAACTTCGTATAATGCTTCATCGTTTTGGTTACCCCTTGCACGATCATACCCAACTATGAACATCCCCGACCATCCTGCATCTCCCCTGCTTCGACATCCGCATTACCCACATTCGACATCGTCATTCGCAATTCTGATGACCAGCATATTCTAATGATACCCGCTGCCTATTCTTATCCCACTATTGCACTACCCGTGCTATCCACCTTGCTATTCTTCTCCTAATGCGATCCAACCTTCCAAACTACCTCAACCTATTTCTGGACCATTTCGATGGTCCCGCAGCACCTATGTTGGCCCGGCTTCCATAGCAGGTCGAGACCCCAGCTATCAGAACGAGAACTCATTCCCCTGGACTTGTGCGTTGTCTCTTATGAAAAAAATGAACCATGTCCTTGTACTATATTTGATCAACTTGTATATTCTGTAACATTATTTTGAACTTTTGGGTAGCGTAGGCAAGTAGTGATGAACTTGTTCGATAATGGTTTCTTTATGATTTCACTAGTTTATGATTTTTGGGCTCAATGACATTTGAATGGGTTAAACGAATTTTGTGAACCAGTTAAGCTCTTCGTAACTGAGAAGGCTTCCGCCGGCGGATTACTGGTCATCCTCCGAACATTGCCGTGCCTCTCAATCGACTTTAACTACCGGAAGGATGTATGCTAGCAGCCGAGGGCATTACGTGCCCCTCCTACGTGATTGGATGGCCAACGTAATCATGTTTACTATTGAGCACGCGATCTGTGCTCTCCTCCGATTGCAGGGATTAATTAGCTTACTGGATGTCCGGAACGACCATTGGCTGGACGGACCATTTTCAGTCTGGGGTGCATTTCCTCTTTCGGTGGTTTGATTCCGCCTTCCGCTCTAGCCAGTGAGAACTTGTCCACGGTCCGTGTGTATCATTTTCAAGGCTCCAATCACAACGCGGTAAACCGTGATAGGCGTTGATGTTAGCTCCTAAAGTCTTGTCGCGGTGTCCCAATGTGAGGATTGTTCACAGATTCGTTCAGGTGTATGGATACTCTGGAACAGTCAACAGAATTTGCTTGTGCTCCAAGGATGCATCGCAACGGGGTAGTTGCTGGTCACACGAAACTGAAGGACTGAAGCATGATAGAATTAGTAATCCATATTTATTCCATAGGGATGAGACGGGAGGATTACAGCGCCTCTAGGAGCAGTCCGGGGGCAGTCGAGCGTGAGAGGTCATATCGGTTTCTCAGGACAAGTCTAGGCCACAAGTCACACCCCTGAGCATGTCTAGCAGCTGTACTGCACAGTGCACACTCTTTTGGGATGTTTACATTTTAGGATGAGATTGTTGAGTAACAGATGGCAATGACCAAGATAAGCCCTAGCTGCAAACGTCGGAGTCCGGGTGGTTTTCCCGAACACTTGTCGTTAGGAAAATTATATATGTGTGCCCTCAACTTATTAAATTGCTTCCTAGCTCCGGGGGTATGTCAGCACTAGACCGATCACCTTGCCGTGAGGCTGAATTCATTCCGAGAAAAGCTTGATGAAGGTTGGTACAAACCCTTCCCCACAACTCGTCAGTCATTTCGAATGCTCAACACCAGTGGGCTACTGAGTATTCCCCGCCTTCCCTGAACTCCTGAGGGTGCCAAATGAATAACGATTATCGACTCCGCAGAGGCTGCCTAAGCGCGGAGTGTTGAGTGTAACGGCGGGGAAAATTTCGCATTGGCTTGCATGGTGCAACGGAGACCGGGTAATTGGATTGATGTAACTGGATCAATGCGACACCACACCTCCGATTGGTCTAAGTGACCTCGAAAGCGGGACATGAATCTGCATGAACTGACCCATGAACATATTAGGGGAACATCAGCTCGAAAGAATACCATGCGGCGGGCGGAAACGAGCCAAAGGGTGCGTATGGAACAACGTATGACGCCTTGAGGTTTAATGATGTTCGTAAAGACTTCATAGGATACTTCTGAATAACATCTGATATGAAAGCGGATTTGGCGTTCCTCCCCGGTGACGATGAGGGCATGAATGACACAAAGAGAACGTCACGGCCTCGCGTGGTTAACTAGTACACCTTTTCATTGATGAATGCACCATTTGCCGGGTCAACTCTTGTCCATACGAAAAACCTAATCCGTCATGAGGCTTCAAGAGATCACCTGAAACGCAAAGGATTTACACTTGTACCCCATGGGCGACAGGGGAAATGAGCTTTTCCGCGCGTCAGCCAGTCGTCTCGAGTGTTTCCACGGTTATTTCCCCTGTTATTGGATGAATACCTCGCCCTAACCTCACCCGAAGCTGTCAAGACCTCTCTTCCTTTTTGACTCTCTCCTTACTTTTCATCAACTTGTTAACACGATTATTCCATGACTTACGGCATGAACCCTCGAGGCACTCAAATTCTACCCCGATCCCTGGCAGTCCACCTGGCACATTGAGTACGACACTCCCTTGGATGAAACGGCTCATCTTATTGAACCCAGGCCATCACACAACCTTTCGTGCCATCCTTCTGTCCTTCGCATTCAAGGTTTGACTGGCAACTGGCACGCGAGTTAGCAAAGGAGTAGTAGAAGTCCCTGGTCAGGCGGACTCTCCAAAGGTCGAGGCAAGCTTCTATCTCACCCGTGTATTATTGCGGAGGAAGCTCAAATATTTCCGAGCTTTATTGTGGGCTGTGACACTCACATTTGAGAGGTTTTTAAACCCTCTACCCAAGTTCACGCAACTGTTAAATGTCGTCGATGCGGCAGCCACTGGGCGCTCATAAACTCAGACCTTGTGGATCCTTCTCGCTTAGCGCGAGGCGAATTAGACCATGCGGATCTATGTTCATCCTATTTTCTTTTCGACAATTTTCGACAACGCAGAACCCCACAGGGTGCAGCGCATCCACACATACATTCCTTCGTATCTTTCGCTCCTCACATGGAGTATATATTACGTATCTACGGTCGCGGAATAAGGAAAGATGAAGGATCTACTGTATCTGATATCTGAGGTGTAATAATCTCACCAATCCAATAACTTGGCATCTTCCAAGTTGACCCTCAAGTCCAACGCCACAAAAGCCAGCAAAAGGGCGAATTCCCGGAGGTAATCTGTTGCATGTTCAAGCTTATGATGAAACACAGAAAACAACATTCTTTGAATCCAGTCCTGAAGGGACGATATGGCACGGGGGTCGGAATGAACAAGATAGAACGCGGTCTAATTTTGACAAGTAGGTAATATTGTATGGTTGACAATGCTCGAGCTAACCACAGGGCCGATGAATTTGTCGCTTCCATCCCTGATAGCGAACGTGTAGAGGAGGATAACATGGTCAGTACGTCACGATGCCCTCGCGACATCAATATCAGATTGCGATCGATCGGGTTTACCAGGAGCTCCTCGAAAATCCTGTGATCTATTTCGATACTGACTCTCTGCTAACCGAGAACTCCACCGGGCCGTAGATCGAGAGACCAGCACTAATATCCTTTTATTTCCTAGAATGAGACAAACAGTTGTATTCTATCAGGTGTATTTTTTTTTCTTCGCTACTCAGATCGCACTTGCTGTGATCGCGACTGGCTCCATTACCAGGGCATTGCCCATTGGCAATGAACAGTGGATTTCTGGGTCTAGCACACTGAAGGCACGTTGTAGGCTGTATAAAAGTGTTGGAAGAATTCGCTTGTATGGTTGTGTTTCCTTGCTGTCTACCTTGTTCCCATTCCTTGGTCGATCTTTCGCCAAGTACAAGTCAAACATCCAGTGGCAAGCGTCTTAGGATCTCGTTACCGACACCCCTTACCAATCCAACCTCACGTCTAAGTACATCCAAAACCAGAGGATCCCATTGACAGTTGACAGGCGGGACAATTGTTTTTCTGAGGAGAATCGAATGCTCAGGGTTACGAACACTTGTTCCATCAGGGCTGAGAACTGTAGCCACCATGGTGACTTTTGGTCCACTTGCTTCATTCGACACACTCGTGCCTCCCCAGCGCAGTTAAATCCTTGCATCGTCGCCACGTAACATTCATATACACACATATTATAGCTCCTAGGTCTGTGACTTGACTATGACAAGTCGACCAATCTTCAGTTAGCAGTTGGCACGGAAGTGCATTCGCTGTGCACCGGCACCGCACAAATACAGAATATCCAACATTCTAAGTCAAGCTCCACTAGTCTGAAGGAACCCAGACCATCACTTGAAGAAGTCCCACCCCTAGGATACCTATATATTTAGTCACATGTAATTATTCCGAGCCGACACTTTCGTGAATAATCGTGATTCACACAACACCATTTGAACATACTTTTTTAAAACTTTTTTCCAGTGCTCAAGGAAGTAAATGCACCCCAGAATGATGATACCTGTTCGAGAACCACGTTCCTTGTGCACCGCCTCCCTGAATTATTTCAACGGTATTTCTTCACCGAACAGGTTCCAATTGATACCCACAGTGTTGATCCAGACCCAAGACAAGAACCTCGTTCCTTTTTTATCGCCCATCAATGTTAAAGCGACAGGTCAGCCAGGTTCGGTCAGATCTATTACCGGCTCCACCAGCCTCCACAACAAATCAGGAAACGTGGAAATGATCGAGGCTGAGCTGGAAAAGCAAAGAAGATTTGGGGGATTCCTTCAGTGTTCCGTGCAGCCTTTTGAACGAGATTGGCTCTCTGTCGAGACAATTTACAATTGTTGTGATAGGGCAATCAGGCGCTTGGACTTCTGCCGCAGCATCTTTTGATGAGAAGTTCGCGCCATTTATTTTCCAGGAAAACCCCCCAGAGCCCCCTAGATTAGACAGACTGACGGCTCATAACCCGCGTTGCTTCTTGGGCGTTTATGCAATATGTGACAGATGGATCGAAACCAAGAACCAAGAACTGACCCACACACTCGTGAATCCTCCATGTTTGACGGAGGTGGAAAATTCAAATGGGTCAAGTATAGATCGACACGACGCTCGCAATGGAAATTATACTGAGTCATCACATGCAAGTCGTGGGGTCCTCCGATGCCTGCACCGAAGGACACTCCTTGAATGATCTATTTCGTATCTCACGTTCATAGAGATCTCATATCTGTTTGACGTTCTGCATTGCTACTGTATGGATACATATGATATGGGCGCATATCTCAGGCGACCTGACCGGATGCTCGTCCAACTTCGAAAGGCGATGGCTGCCCGAGCCCTCCAGACCATACTTATGCCGTGCGAAACGTCGAGCACATGATTTCATATGCTATGAGGGTTACTAGTCCACTGACCTAGGCAACGAGCGATATTAAATTCTGCACTATGAATGTCGTCAAGCCTAGACAACCAAGTTGCCTGCGAATACCCATCCGTAAAGCCTCCGAGAATTCATCTCAAGGTGTCGTTGCATTGACACAAAAACTGTGCTCTCACCGATTGGTGGCCATTCTCTATTCCAGCGCAAGATTTACATGAGTTCCCCAACTGCTGTTAAAGCACTAACGTCATCAACGTCAGCACGAGGTCATGGGATATATGGAACACCAAACAGCACAGCGATGGGGCACACTGCACGTGCATTTGCTGCGTCCGATGAGGGCATCTGACCCAGTCTACACTTGCTCTTGCTGTAAACCCAAGAGTATCTTTTTAGGTCTATCCCGTAGAGCCCCTGTACTTCCCGGTAGAGTCTGGAATCAAGTGTTCCTTGTTGTGGCCTAACCCCCTTACCGTCAAGCATGAAGCAGTGCGGCAAGATGAAATGATTAATTGTCTAGCCGCCGACCCCGTCGTACATGGCTGAATAGACGGGAAGCCTAGATGCAATGTCATGACTGTGTGGCGACGGCAAATGGTTTCATATGTTGTATTGACGCCCGGTTCGTTTTACCCCGCACCGGTTATAGGCAGTGACATGCGCAGTGAGAACATAGAAACCAGCTGATTTACGATACGACAGTTAAAGGGATTGCTATTAACAACTTACAGCACTAGAAGTGCGTGACTTGATCAGTGAGTGTGACTGCGGGGTAATACTGAACTAGTGCGAAAAACACGCATTGACCACTGCACTGATTAAACAACCGTAGGGGATATATCGATGCCTTTGTTCTTCTCTCGAACGGTTTTCACTTGTTGCGAACAAACATTCTCTTTGTCTTGAGGTAGTGTAAAATTTTGCTGTAGCTTTATTGAAACGAAAATAGATGCCTTTGTCTCGCGGGGGCCGAACAAACGACGAGCTCTTTGGGGCATGTACGTTGAGCTGCAACGAGAGTGCGGCGCAGCATAGTGACAGGGAGACTATTTTGTTATGGTCCATTTCAGGACAGAACTGATCGTGGATAGTGCGACGGAAGATTGCTAATGAGCTTCTGGTACCATTGGAGACACCCAATGGCATTGTGTTCGAATTAACAGCCTCCCTTTATCTTATATTCAGAGTCGACTATCGACTGGAACCCTCGTACAACGACGTTATCAGCGTCTTTATCCAATGATCAACGTACGGCGATATCTGCCGATCGTGGAACAATAGAAAACGGAAGGTCCAAAACCGGAATGCGTAAGCATGACTCGGAACTGCTCTTGAACACGACCGTCGGACACGATTTTGGAATTCGTTTGGTGTCCTTACCCAGCATCGGATCTATTGTGTTCATTACTAGGACCAGTTTACGGACCTTGGACAACAATAGCGATGTTGTTGTCCTGCTCTGAGCCTTTTGTGGGCCCAACATTTGTTTCCTTTGACATATATAGAAGTGATGCCTTGGACGATCACAAAAGAACTCCGAAGTCGGAAGTTAACAAGGGCAACGGACAGTGCATTCTGTTTATGCCGCTGATCACCTGCATTGGGTCGTAGTGTATGGTATGGAGGCTTGCGGGATGGTCCTCGGCTAGTGCATTCTGTTTATACCGCTGATCACCTGCATTGGGTCGTAGTGTATCGCACGGTGGCCTGCGGGATGGTCCTTGGCTAGTTCGGTTTTCTTGGCTCAAAGAACACCAGCGTAGACCGCGGACGCCATCGCGAGCCCATTCATCGGTTTTTTTCCAGGCGAGCTTTGAAAAAACAAAACACACCTATAAGAGTGATTTAGATGTACTTCAACTCGTCACGATATCCATTCACCGGAGTATGTGAGAACTAGGTTGTCGCGATCGGCCTCGAGTCATCTTGCAATAATCCCAACTCCTTGAGGAGATTGAAAACCTGGGGATTCATGGGTGCATTGATATGAAGTGTGTTCTCTGCATAGTCAACCAGCCAATCATGTTCAACTCAGAGAGCACGAGGGGACGGGATGGTTGGTGAAGTGGACTTTGATATCACATCACTTCATCTCCGCGATTCAAGACCGCCCAACGGTTCAATAATCAACCTTGGCCATGGCCGTTCACGATCAGGGAGGACTATATTTGTTCAGGGGACAGTATGGGGGAACGCCGACCGGATATTGCTTCCCGCTGCTTATCAAGCAAAGCCTAATATGTTGAAGAACCTTCGGGAAGCGTCGAAGTGTTATTCCGCCATGTTACTAGCGGATGGTTTCGAAAGTCGATCAGAACTAGCTAAGTAAGAAAGTGTAACCTGAGACAGGCCACTCTTGCCAATCGCACTACTCGCGCGTGAGACTAGTGGTGACTGCTGTAATGGGTGGTTGGACGGGCCATGCTCCTTTAGTTCGAAGCCAAAGTCATTTCGCCATCCGGTGATCCAGCGTTATCGAGATAATACATCACAATGTGATTTTCGAGTAGAGGTTGCCGGTTTGAGGAAATGACACAGCATGCATGGCCCGGAAGATGGAGAGAATACCTTATCCCGGACCGTTTGCTGTTTGTGAATAAACCCTTCGCCCGAGTCGGATGAATGAAAAATATCGTGTTCACGAGACACATGTATCAATTACTGGATTGGGGGGAGCGTCGATGCGCCGGAATTGCTTCAACAGGTATTGGTCTATTTGCAGACATAGTCCGGGATTATGGTGCTTTAGGGTTCGTTTCTAATGTTTTTAAGACGGTAACAACAGGCGTATGCATGTGACCCAGAGAGGGCGAAGGCAGGTGTTTCGATCGGGAGAGTCGTCGGGGCCTGGGATTGGGCATTCGGTTGAGAACCGTACTGGCTCATACTGGTTCTCTTTCCTTTTCAGAACATCTCCGTCGATGTTGATATCGAGGACAAGTCGACGTTGTACATGCGGCCCTTCACCCGTAACCACGCCTTCTCTTTCCGAAAATCAACTGCTCTAACTAGCATCCTCTGAGCACCTTCGCTCTATTCTCGGGTTCTTCGTTCGCCATAGTCACTGGGTGCCTGCTTTTCCCTCACGTCTGACACAAGCTGACACACCGCCGCAATCATTGGCTGCATATGTTGCAGCCTGGCGGTGACTAACGTAATACAGAATGTCGAACACTCTATGACGTAGTTATGGATCCCCACCCCGTTCCTCGGCAAAGTTGGTGTTGAATGCCAGCGGTTCTTGCATCCGCATCCGCCTTTCAGCTACGTCAGCACTTACTCGGAACTATGACGAAGTGCACTGAAACTGCTGTCCTCTACCTAACGCCGTGGGTATGGTTCCTAGATACACTTCTTTGTTAGAAAACTGACGTTGTCCTATCAGGTATCACCTGAAGATAACAGTGCAACCAAATTCAACTGGACGAATCGTTCCGGTGTAGTCAAAGCGAGTCTTCTCGATTACTTGGAACCGACGTCATTCATCAAACCTCTTTCGTGTCAATTAGGACGGGCTACATTAATCCTCCATCAAAGGTGGCTTCTGTCGCGAATCCCTAACATTTGCTACCAGGGCTAGACCCTCTCAAGCTCTACACGGGGTTCTGTTCAGCTTACGGCGGGCGCCTCAGGACCTCTAGCTGAATACAAGGGGAAATATGTGGGTTTACGTTGTTATTTCAGTCAAGGGAGCGCCCTTCCGTGGACGTACCATTTCTGATCCATGGATGACAGTCCGAGGGCGAAAAAGGGCTGCCGACGCACATGCTGAAGGACACATTTGAATATAGCTCATCATCCCATCTTGGTCTCTGTTCACGTTGACAGGTGTCTTATCGTTGCTAATGCTAGGATTAGGGGCCTCCGTGAAAATCATTCTTCCTTGTCAGTCCCGCGTGGCACACATGCCATCTCATTCCACTTTCTCTGAAGACTTTCCCTTCACTCTCAGGCTCGGAATCTGCAGTGGCCTTCTCTGCTGGCTAGATCCCGGTCTCGATTACAGTTCACAGTTCGGGCCATTATCACCGTTCTCTGGTTGACCGTGGATCGAAATGCTCGGACATGATTTCAACTCCTTACGACATCGGTCTTGTTTACATCGAGTGCTGACTAGCCCTACACGAAGATATTCCTCGATTTAAACACCGCCGTCCATGATTCTCAGCTTAAAGCAACGAACTCCGTGGAACTACTCTCCCGAAATCAATGGCCTTCAAACTCAGAGTGCGAGCAGCGATGAAGTCATGTTATGATGGTGGATGTACTCCTCAAGAAGCTTTCTACTTACTTCTTTCTCTCGCTTAATGCTGATGACCCTGCTTGTGTGCTGGTAAATCTACTTCAAGGTTACAGCCGACAGGGCCAACGGCCCATTTCGCTGGAAGAGCAGAAATCACGCGAGTGACACGCTATCAGGCCTGTTTAACGGTGCCTATCATTCGATGTCCCCACGAGTCCACGGAGTCCCTTTATTATGTGCACTGTTTACCAACATCAGGCTTCGTTGCAGGGAGGCCCTCCGGTGTCCACTCCTACCCCCGCGCTGTTCAAATGGTCGGTTCGGTTCTCCCATACGAACTGAACCCGTTTTACCCTCGAAGTCTTTCGTTCAATCCCAAATCACAAAATACATGGTTCGTCTTGAATGCTTCCCCTTAAATTCAGGTTCCAACCCTTGCAGCTTCCTTTCCAAACGAGGTATGCACGCCTGTCCCGATCCCACCCGTCAGTTATCAGTTGACAGAGAAACTCTTGTATAGATTTCCGATTCGGATATTCGCATGTCCAGCACTGGATTCTGCTTCTAACACCCTCGAAGAAGTCAATTAAATGTTCTTAGAAATAGACTAACGTTATGTGTGTAACCAATGAGCAGAGCCCTCTGTCGTTGGCTTGCTTCCTTTTCTTGAAATCCAATTATATGAACGAATTCTACTCGAAGATGTACGTGAATCTGTTAAGCTATGGCTATTGACTGATCGTTTGAAGTCCGGAAATTGCTGCATTGTACATGTCAGTGCTACCGCCTAGGTGGCTATCCTTCGGATCGGCCAAAGGATTACTGAGAGGAGTAAATCCGCACAGCTGTAGATGACGATGAAGGTTTAGCTTCTGCTCGTGCACTGCCTCATTATATTAACTAATAGACTACCACTTTATTACCTTGCCTTCTCAGCCTTCTCACTCCGCAAAAGTCGATCCTGGGATTCCTACGCTTGCCGATGCGCCGCAAACACGGTGTTTTGGCTTCAAGTAGGCAGTCTGTTCGTCAAATCGAATATCGTGGTAACCTGTATCGGACATTTGAGCTTTTGGACTATACCCAAAGGTGCTCCAGGCAGTATGAAACACCACCTGACCTCACGAAGGCGACTGATGGACAATACGCAGGTAACCGCTGTCCATCGTGGGTGCTCGCTGTGGTCACCTGCTACTCTAACTTTACTACCGCTCGGAGATGAAGAGGAAAGGCGCCTGACTTTTCTTCTTTTTTTTTTTGCAAACCTGCAGAGTGTACTTGATGCATGATTCTGACTGGTTGAAGCCGCTTGATGGACTGATCTCGGCCGTAAAGAAATGGTGCATGTGTGACTTTCTGGAAACTGCGATTAGTTGATTCAGGGTGCTCAAATCAACGAAGTCGAGAGGGACATCAGAGAACAGATGCGAAGGAGGTATCTGATTGGTCTGAGTTATTGTCAACGCAGAGTTCCCATTTGTTTGCTTTATGGAGCCACGAACCACGAACCACTGGCGGTGGAAGCAACCAGATCTTAGGGTGTTCATTGATTAACTTGAGGCTGCTGTACGTCCTTTATAGTGTCCTGTCATAGTGTCCTGGTATGAGGCAAAGCGCATTGTTAAAACGGGGGTGCTCTTTCCCTGAGTAGACAAGATAAGATACATAAGCACTTTCGATTAACTATATCGTGATGATTCCTTCAAGTGGAATTCTCAGCTTTTGAGGGGCGACCATATAGCCCCTTTTCCGGCGGTAAGAGCTGGCAAAGCCGCAGAAGTGCCAAGAGACACAGACTATCACATCGAGGGTAGCCGAGATGCATCGAGAGGGTTCTGTACAGGGCTCAACGATATCATTTACACGGGAATAATGGGTGCTTGTTTCGGGCGCCCCTTGAGATAGTGGGTCGCAATGATACACGCCCTCCACAAAATCCACGGAGAAGCGTGAATCCTTCGCTGTCTGTGCGATCCTGGTACCAGTGTCATCAAGGTACGATTCAATTGCGATAACGAGGGTCACTCGGGGTTGTGAGCACACCTGTGTTCGAAACCTATTGACAGGTGGAGTAAGTGTTGCGTATCGGACTCACTGGATAAACCTCGGTGCTAGGCTGACACAAAGCCGTTTGTCCGAGAATAGTGCGAAGGCACAGGGACGCAGGGGGTATGAGTATTGAGTATCGGGTTCATCCGAATTGCCTTTTCTTTCCTACATGAGTGGTCAGGATTGAAAACTGGTGACAGAAGTAATTTGTCCTTGAGCCTGTGGAGATAAGCTAATTCCACTAAACATCGCGTCGTCGATGAATACAGAGGTTCATGTCCACACAATTATTAGAGAACTTGCGAGTCAGGGTGAAATAGGAGTCAGAGTAGATTTGATTGGGCCAACTATTCCACAGGATACACAGCGATACCAAGATGAATCGTTCATCCTTGAAGAGATAACAGGCGGGAAAGCCAGGCGCGGAGCTCGGGGTCGGTTTATAGGTTCCAAATTTTTGTCAAGGCAAAAATTTTGTGCGCATGTGTATGTATGTTTTTGGAGCACATCAAGTGGATGGGGTTCAGTTGGCTGGAGGAGGGTGGACAGCGCTTATAGAGCTTCAAACAAGGACATCGTAGAAGACGCGTGGTATTGGCAAAACTATGGCACTCAACTCTCGCGTCGACTTCGTCGGCTCAAAACGACCCAAAAATGAAAATCCGCGGTTCTGGATTTGGTTTCCGCACCCTGCTGTGTTCCATGGGGTTGAAGAGGCACAGAAGGAATGAAGACTAGAGCCCGCGAACCACGCATGTTCCTATACAGTAATACGGGGCGATCAAGCATATGTCGAGACTCCATCGGTAAAGTGCACTCGGAAGATTCCTTCCTTGCTCTAGGCCGCAGACCAAAGAATGTCTCCAGGTTGGTCTCGGAGTAGTCGGAAATGGCTCGCTCGGTACACTGCTATGTGATGTTCTCCAATCTAAACTGGATTCCGATTTCCGAGGATATGAACAACGCTCCACGCGACCGCTGGGTACTAGAACATGTTTGCGAATCGAGTCAAGTCTTACTGGGTAGGCAATAGAAAAGTAAGATAAGCTGCAGGAAGGGTCACGTGAGGGATAGTCGACGTCACATGGTGTTCTTCTCATGGGAAGCTCAGTTGTTCATCCCCGGATCAGCTCCAAGATGAGACCTCATTAATATTTTCAACGCAACTTTTGCGCAAAAGGTTTTCATAAACCTCCATGGATGGAGAAATATTCCACACGGACAGGTCTCTCTTGAACCCGAAATTCGAGGGCTATAAACTCCATGTCATTCCCCAGGACGAGGCTGTCTTGCAATTTCCTCTCGCCAACCGACCAACCCAGGCGGCTACATCTGGAAAAGTTCCTCTTGTATTTCAAGAAGTCCAGAGCCGTATTACGCACAACCACCTAGCAGTTCACAGTGAATCTGGTCGCGCTGTATATGTTGATGCGGATTATCATGTCGTTCTCGTGCAACTTGACCAGGTGAGTCGGTGCCATCAATCCTCCTTCTCTGAAAGCTAGTTGAATTGATGCACTTGAAAGGACAAGCTAAGTTCTGTCATGCGTAAGATCTACGAGCTTCCAAAGCCCATTCAATCGGATGCGGTAGATACAGGGATTCACCGAGAGTACCCCTCTGCCGTTTTCTTCAGTGCAACTTCGCTTCTGATTTCCGATGGTCAAGGAACGATGTACGTCCTTAGCCTGGGTGAAGCAATGGGAACTGGGGAGACAACCCTCATCGGCAAATTCATCCTTCCCTCTGGTGCTGCAGGAGTCGTAGATTCGCCTTTCCGGATCCACCATGTCCACAGGCCGTCTCCGCTGTGCGTCGTTGCAACGCTTTCCTCGCGCTACTATCCCTCGAATCCACAGGAGAAACCCCAGGGCAAGCGTCACACGCCGGTCGAGTTTGATGTCTGGGGTGTCAAAATTAACTTGATGCATATCCAAGAGATCGACAAACCCGCCCATGTGGAGGTCTTATGGCACCGGCGCGGGGAGGACGTTCCTCTTTATGCAACTTTCGACGAGTCCCGTGGACTCTACCTTCTCATCGGTGGATCGGAGTACACACCTCCATTATCGACATACGAGCCTAGTCCAGACGAGATGGCACCCATTCCTCGAGCAGACGAAAATCTGGCAGTATCCAATGCCCCACTGAAACCTCCCCCATATTCCTGGACTCAATCATCCGATTCCGTCACTGTAGCTATTCCCCTGCCCTCTACCACACCCAAAGATAAAATCAAAGTCCTTTTCTCCTCTACGACATTGACACTCCACGTCGATCTGAATAGTGACGCAACAATGCCGCAGGGGGTCTTCGTGCCCAGATACTCTGCAAAGAAACTGTGGGACGGGATATCCACCTCGTCCAGTTTCTGGACTTTCGATCGCGGAGCCGAACGCGCATACGGCGTTCTCTCGCTCCACCTCGAGAAACAACATGAGGGCACGAGGTGGCCGCACGTCTTTGCCGACGCGGGGACTGGCTCTACAGCCGACGAAGATGTCGATGTTCCAGAGACATTAGATCCAACAGAGCTCTGGAACATCCGTGAAGCTTTGGAAAGGTACACTGCTGCATTACAGGGTGAGGATACCAGTGGTCTAGGTTTCGGAAAAGGTGTACCAAGTCTCGCAGAGAATGAGGTCGATGAAGAAATAGATACTACGGTTGGTAGGAAAGCCTTCATCACCTGGGTCCCAGACCCCTCACTTCAAATTCAACCTGAATTCCTGCTGCGCAAGACGTACTCAACACCATTTCAGCTTCTCTCGACTCCTATCTCTGGACACCCGACGGACCTTGTTTCGCTTATAATCAAGAATAACATTGATGGCGCTGTGTTTGCTCTTGACAAGGGCCCACTGGACAATGCCAACCCCCCAAGTTGGAAACACACAGCGACGTACCCTGCACTGGCTTTCGTACTGGCCTCAAAACGCGACACACGGTTCACGTATCACATCCCTGGCAAAGCTGTCCTTGCATTCGAAAGCGGTTCAAGCAACAGAGGTGGGAATGTCTATGTGTACTATCCCGCCGGTCCGAAAGCCATGACAGCAAAACAATCGATACTCAAGATCAACGACGGACGAGGTGGTGCGCTCATGGGTGTTGGGTTATTCGTGGATGGTGATGACAAACCAATTATTGCGTGCCTAACTGAAAGGGAGTTGACGTTGATTAGGGGCATATAACTATATTGGAGGAAAGATTGAGTAGTAGACACTGCTTGTAGACTAAACATAACCACAAAAGAAACGGAGAAAGCAGAGAAAGAGACCGAAGAGAGAAGCGAGCGCAGAGAAAGAGAGACGAAGAGAGGTGCGTAAGGTATGGATATCGAGGATACCGTCTTTGTCAGTCGAGGAGTTGCAGATATACATTGCTACAGAGTATGGCTACCTTTGAACAATGGACACGAAGTATAGATAAGGAACGAGGACGATGAACTGCCTGGTCGGGGCCACCTGTAAGCAAGGGGCAAGTAGAAGGAAGAATATGAAAGGAGAGAATAAAGAAAGATATAGCTCTGGGAAGCAATCCCACCCGGATGTAGTCAGCCCCACCCTAATCCTCTCCATCTCGACTAATAGGCTTTCAGTGGGTCTTCGCTACCATCAAGAAACCCCTCCGCCTTCACAACTGGTGATGCAGCATCGCCGTGAGGCTGCGAAGGGAGCTGCTGCACTGGGGGAACGGCAACCTTGGCGTCGCCATTTGGTAAGGGTTTCGGTGAAGGCGGAGCCTCGCCTTGTAGCTCCTTCCTCTGTTCCGTAGATTCTGACATTGTTGTATCGCCCTCTGCGTCTAGATCCCGCTCAAATTCATCTAACCGCGCTTTGAGCTGTGTTGTAGGATCGGGAGATTCTGAACGACCAAGTGGAAATGTTCGACTGAAGAACGACGACGTGCTGAAAGGTTCCTCTTCCTCCTCTTCCTCACTATCATCTTCACCAAACATCAGTGTCCCGCTATCATTCATGATACCAGAGCCAGGGCGAAATGAGATGCCACCACTGCTACCGAGTACCCGAGCAAATCCACCCAACCCAGTACCTGCCAAGAATCCGAAAGGATGGTTATCCTCTTCATGCACATTCCGGGTGTTGCCCTGGCCGGCCGCAGCTTCCATCCTGGCCTTAAAGGTCATCATTCGGCTTTGCGAATAGAGTTGAGGAAGCGAGCTAGGCGTGGCGCGACCATATTGCTTCTCGACACGATCCTTGATCCAAGCATACCATTCCTCCTTCGTACGACCTTGAAGGAGTGCAATGATTAAGACCGTCATGTTATCACAACCAATCCCGGCTCCTGACGCTGTATCAGGGGCAAGGCAGTAATCACAGATCATCTTGCCAATCTCTGTAAGCTCCTTGCCCTCGGAGACCTGGTATCTCACGAAGTCAACAACTTGCTGCGACGATAGGCAGTCCCAGATGCCTGATGAGATGGTGAGATACAATAGGTGGCCCACGCGCCAATGACGCACCATCACATGCCAAAACCAAAAACTCATCTTCTTCTGTAATGTCATGGGCAGTCACATCTGGATTGGCCGTAATAATCTGGGCCTCGGGTCCCAGAGACCAATTTTTCTTGAATTCGAAGTCACCGAGGGCACGAGAAAGTGCAAGATTGCCTGTTTGATGTTATCAGGGCATGTTTTTGGGTGGTGGAAGCTACTTGCCATTTACACGGCCATATTCAATATAGCCTCCAGCATCACAGATTCGTGTGCGCTCAGCTGTGCATGTGCATGAGTAGACCATTCAAGTTGAACTATAGAAGGACGAACTATCATTTGTAGGTTTGTGATCGAAGCTCAGCGGCTTCACCTCGCCTTTGATCCCAATGACCGACCTAGAATCACCGGCATTGGCCTGGAGATGCTATTAAGTCACTTCGAGAGGAATCCAAGAAACCTCGAACGCACGACATAGATTTTTTTTTCTGTAATCAAAGCAGCAACTGCCGTACAGCCCGAAGGGTCTTTGGTGTGGGCAGGGTCTTGACCAAGATAATCAGCAAATATGTGACAAAATGGAAGAGTACCACTCACTGGCTCGTAAATCCTCGTCAATTCCTAAAAATGCCTTCTTAAGTGCAGTCTCATAGTCCTTTTCCTTATAGGATTCTTCCATGGCAAGGCGTTTGTGCATGTTCTGTCCAGCATACTTAGCGACGTTACTGCCTAAAGAAAACTAAGTCGATAAGAAAGCGGATCAAGAGGGATAAGCGTACCGCCGTGCCCATCATACACCGCAAAGAATGCATTAGAGTCATCCTTGTCCCCATCGAGGTCCAAGACCGCAGTATGAGCATCCTCCATGGCTGAGAGGAGAGATGAGTTCTACTGTCCAACGCAAGACCCTAACATGCTGGGAATCGCATGGAGAAAATAGAGGGACTCACTGATACGCCACCCCTGCATATCAGCGACACCGTAGACGAACCGCGAGTTCTCCCCCGACTCTGTGAGTTTGTCCATCGCTGATGAAACAAATCGTCAAAAATTGTTGCGCTGTCATACTGATCAATGACAACCCACCTGGAAATGAGAGTGTTTGACCCTACGAAAGAAATGCGAATGAACATCTGCGAGAAACAGAACAAAGGACTGCGCACCATGGTTGCTTATATTGCGCGGAAATGGCGTAGAGAGGAAATGAGGAAAAACAAGGTGATCAAGAAAAGGGGCCAGTTGTTGGAGACGGGAGATGGCGGTGGAAGGAGAGAGGAAGGACAGAAGAGCTGTAGATGTTGGGGTGAGACGAACTGGTCGTGTGGTCGTGGGCTAGGAGAGATAATTTGCACAGGATCAGGTCCTTACGATGATATGTTTGTTGATGTTTGCTCTCCATCTCCTCTGCCTAGTCAAGTGTTATCCCATTCCCTCCCATCCCTATGCCCTGCTGTAACCAACCGGTGCAGGACTACTCCACCAATAACTATCCTGGGGCGCCAATCCCCCATGTAGGATATCTTTGGGATATCTGCACTGCCATCTCAGGACCAGTGCTTACACAACCATGTTTAGTGCTCGGCGCTCGACCTCCAATGCACAATGCTGTAACGGATGAATGGGATCTCCCTGTATTTCTTCGTTCGTACAGACACGGCCACTTATGTCTACCCATTTCTTGCTCTACAGCTAGTGAATACGCTCCAATCTCCCCAGAACAAGACAAGGGAGGCTAAAGTTGAACAAATGGGTCGCCTTTCCAAGCTTTCAGGTTGTACAGTAGATATGGTAAACTGCTAAAAGTGTGCAAAAAAAAAGAAAAGAAAAGAAAAGAAAAGAAAAACTTCGAACAATTTAGGGGACGGGAAAATATGCCATGCCAAACATGTTAATCAACGCTGATGCCGAGGTCTTTATTCCAGGGAAGCTAAGACCCTTAATATGATAAACAACTTGAGCCAAAAGAGATCATCGATCGCCTGCGTGCTGAAAAGTGGTAAAGGTCGGAACACTCTACGTTGCGCTTCGGAAATCAGATGCATTGGACGTTGAACACTGAGACAAAGCGAGTCGGGGCTTACAATGTACCAATAATCAGATCAATGTACAGCCCCAAACCACCGGCTAAGGGAATGGAATGTTTACGTCGTCATTTGGATCTGAAGAGCAACGGAAAGGACAACCACAAAGTTCCATTGGCGAAATTCGCTGAGTGTGGTGGCTCCTTGAAATCAAATGCCGAGGTGGTCGTCCCAAGGATCCGAGCGTAAATGTGAGGAGAAATAATGCGGAAAATAGGATTTCGCGAGGTCATACCACGGCCTTTGGGCCCCAGCTCCAGACTTGACCCATGCTGGCACGGACGAGGTGGGTCTGTATGTCTGCGAGCACAACCCTAGAGTCCCAGATTGTGGAACGTGCTCTATTGCCTGATCATTTTTTTAATAAATCAACATTTATTGCAATAGACTAGCTACTACAAATGGGCGCGCGATAGCAGTCCCCTATTGCCTGATCATCGGCGAGAGGTCATGCCACGGTGCCAATATCAGTTGTCCTAGGCAGCGTCCACGGAGGTGCAAGCACTGTACCCCGAGCTCAGGACTGTCTCAGGACTGCCGCACACACGGGCATGCTGTATTCATATCAGGCGTACCCATAACTGCTTCCTTCGAAGCAGGCAGGTAGTTCCCCCGAGTGCGGCAGGAGGAACAGAGGGAGCAAAGAGGTGCCAAGTAACAAACACCTAACACAACACCAATAGACCCCCAGACTGAAATCACCTATTACTCAGGTGCTTTCCACAGACAGTTCCGAGGAGTTGGCTGTCCACTCGTCGTCTCCAGATGGTCACGAGTTGTGGAAAGTATATGGCAAGGATCTGTAGACACATGGAACTTTCATGGTTTAGAAGTGAGGTCTGGCATGAGGTGGTGAATTGCACCATACTGGATTCATGTTTTAGACAGGACCCCGCGGCTAGAATTGGAAGATGGCACTGGCGGCAAGCTTCCAGGCTTGACCTGAGAGAACCAAATATCTCCAAGCTATATCTAGTATGAGAGATTGCCTATAAATTGAGACAGTGGTTGCATCCAGTGAGAAGTGATAAATAGACGCCATAGGCCGTGACCCCTTATATTAGGTCAAAGTGGTCCTGCTGCAGAAACCAACAGCGGCCAAGGTGCAGTTGGCTCCATTTTGCACGAACACGGAAAGTATGCCTTCGATGTCTGTATGCCCACCGCCTACTCCCAGATATTGAAAGGGCATCTGCGAAAAAAAAAGAATGGGGCTCATCAGAATGTGAACGTGCGGAAGTTGTTTTTAGGTCTAGGTCCTTGTCCAGCTATTCTCAGGTCACCGGACCGCGTTCGTAAAAGCGTGGTGTTCTAAATTAAGCCCAACTACGATTCGCTACTAGATACGAACGTGCGTGGCTATGAGTGTTGGCAATAGGCGCAAAAAGGGGGGCTCCCTGCCTCGGCGGCTGTAATTTGTGGGGTCTATTGAGTGTGCTGGAGCCTTTCTTGGACATTACTGACCACGAACTAGCCTACTAGCAGCTCGAATGGCGAAAAAAGCTGGGAGTTTATGCACCTTCTCCACTAGTAGTAGCCCACGAAGTGCAGCCATGCACTTGGTGCCTGGAAATAACGCGGCCTCAATCGGTTATCCAGAGGGTTCTGATGATGCGGTCGCGAACAGTGTGAGACAGCTATTTCCTTCTCCCTTGACATCGGGCTTCAGTGAATCCAAATAGAAACGGAAAAATGAATTTGAGGAGGTCAGTAGCCACACTGTAGACCAATCATCATTCAGATTTTCCGGTCGTGTGCCATGATAATGTCAACGTATGCTTCGGGGTGTTTCCTACATACATTCAGGGAGAGTCAATGATTCGAAGTCGGCAAACGATTAAAGGGGTAAACCTAATCTCATTCATCTGGTGTTCCTGCTTCCAAGCATTAGTGGTCGCGTGCGCATATGTGCGAGCTTGGGGCGCACGGAAGACGTAGGGTGACAACTGTGAGGGTTGTTTCGGGTGCATGGGAATGTGGTTTACTCCGAGGGTGTCGCATCCCCGCTGCAGCGCTCAGACACTTATCGCCCGCTCTAGCTTTGGGACGTAGATGTGAGTTTATGCAATTTCTAAGTCCTACCTGTTATTTGCTATGTGACATTTATGAAGCGTGATTCGCTTCCAGGCATCCATTTATTACCACGGTTCGATTCAGGCTATCTTCGCCGAGGCGTTATCTCAGCATACAAACCTCGCTGTCCTCCCACCAATTCTTTCAGTGTTTAGACACATCAATATGAATGGCGTAACGGCTTAAAGATTTAAAACGAGTTACTTCAACCTTTGCTTGATCTATGACCTCGTGACTGTAACACCTGGGAGTGCCAAGCCACTTCCAATGATATCCGCAAAGAATTGAATTGCCGTGATGATCCGCCCGCGCGCAGTGCTGCTGAAGACTCCGCGAAGAGGCAGCACAATGACTTACTGGACCGGAAAGCTGTCGTGACATGTGCTTTGCTGATAATTTCAAGTGGAGATTACTTGGGATGTCGAGAGAGTTCGGGACTAATAATGTTTAAATACGCGGTGACCCGTTGACCAATCAAAGGGGTGAGTCCTACCGATGCATCTTGGTTCTACTTTAGGATCTACCTAACTCCTCTCTCCTCCAATCTTCTCCCAATCTTCTACCGTTGACTCGGTTCCATAAATTCGTCTTTCTGTTCTGTTTAGCCACCCCCTTCCTGGGACCCATTCCCAAACCATCTCACGAGACATATCTATTTAATCTCTCCTGCGAGTGGAATCTTTCCTACTCACCGTTCTTCGGCATTTAACGTCTTATTAACCCGTCCTATTTGAGTTCAGGGATAGATAGAGCAGACTTATAAATTTCTTGCCCTGGGAGAGCATTCCAGACCGCAAAGGTTTGCAACTTCCCTCCGAATGAGCATTTCTAACATGTATCCATTCTCCACCTCACCAACTTCTGTGAGCCTCTACGCCCACCTCTTCTGTGTATTTGCTAATGGTCACTTAGCCGGGTTCCTCTACCTTAGTTTCTTCACGACGTCGCGCACGATCTCGGGCGCTGTCCCTGCTTTCAGTCAAGTCAGGGGACTCGCAGAGGCCGAGCCTCGAACCTCCAAAGGCGGAACCCACACTTTTCGCCAGTAATTCATTTAAAAAACATATGGCGAGCGGTTCATTTGTACCCAACACCCCCGCAACCGTAGTCCTACGCGACTTCCTTCCTACTACTACCACACATACCAGAGGTCATTCAAGACATGTGTCCTCACATATTGAGAAGGAGCCTGAATTCTCATCATCCCCATCTTCGCCTATACCATTCATCACTCGTACACTCCCTCTATCTTCTGATTCTTCGTGCTCATCGTCTCCCGTGAGAGCTTATTCGACGCTTCCCAAAATCCGGAGACCATCACGGACACGAACGCAGTCGGAAAGTCAGCCACCTGACCTCCACCCTGTCCTAGCCGACCTCGAGCATCGCTCCAAGTTTTACTCGAGGAAGGACGTCTGCCTGACATGCAAACGTGCGGGGAGTGGTTTTCCTCAATGCGGAAAGTGCGGAGGCAGCTGGTGTTCAAGAGAGTGCAGGTTAAAGGATGGCAGGAAGCATGCTTGCAGAAGCGTGCGTGCTTGATGTCGCGGGCCGAAATGGATGCGATATAGCTGCGGTGGACGATATGCTTGTTGTAGAGAATCCGTTCAAGTTCCTATTTGTTTCATTCGCTGGGTTAGGGTAGTCAGATGTCCTGATGAGCAAAATGTTTTATAATGCCATCAGCGCATGCACAGATTGCACTAATCCGAGAACTTGATCTTCGTTCCTTGGCTCGGTATAATACCCGCGCTCTGTTTTTCCTTCAGTTTTCGCTTCGCCTCCCACGAGGGGTGCAGAGGTCGATCGTTCGTTTTCGCGGGGTTCCGCTGACGGGATATTTCTAGTCGCGTGGAACCTTGTTGGTCAGGCTTTTCCTGTTTGCCCCGGTCGTTGATGTTATTCTGTTTTGCGAGTTTGGGGAGCGGCCCGCGGTGACTCTGTTCCCGCTTGTGTCTCCCGCCATCCTTATGGAACTGGTTGTTCTGGGCTTCAAGTTCCTTTTTCTTGTGATTTGCGTTCTTCCCGTACTTTTTCTCCCAGATACTGGTGAGAGATAAGTGAGATGTGTGATGAACGGAGATGGGCACTCACGCTCGCCGGGCACGTTGACCCCGCCGGTTTTTCTTTTTGCCCAAATCAACGATCCTTGCTTCGCTATCACTCCAATCAGATTCATCCGAGCCCCGGATAAATCCCACTGAGAGAGACGGAAGAAAAGTGGATGTCGCGTCAGATTGTTTAGTTGTATTTCGCGGGGACTTATTGGAGGCAATGTGCGGAGTCCTATCGTCGTCGTCATCGTCGCCATCACTGTCGCCTTTCCTTCTGCTGCGGAAAACGCCCGAGCCTCCCTCGACCGGGGAGATAGACCCCGACTCCCAACCGTCGGCATTGGGGTCCTCCACTGTCCCTGATTGCCAGCCAGCCTCCTCAACGTCCCCTTCTTCGTCTTCGGATTCCGAGTCCACACGAGAGTGTGTGTTCCGAGAATTCGCTTGAGGTGACGTCAAGCTCCCAATTGCCTGGTGCGTGTTCAAATTCCCTGCTTCGTTGACCTTGATGCGTGCTTTCTTGGGCTCATGACCGAAAAGCTTCCGCAGATCGTCGCATAGAGACGAGATCTCCATTGCTAGGATTTTGGAACTGAGTAATCGGCTGTGAAGTTTCGCTGCAGGGGTGTTTCGGGTGACAGTTGGCAGCAGGTTATCGCCAATTTCCCGTGATAAGGCTTCTTGAACTTGTTCATGTTGTGATAATACACGGTCCTTCAGTATTTTCGTCTTCGTGGCAGTATTGGCGAGCAATTCATGCTCTATGGTCTATATGGAGCGATAAGCTATTATTGGTTATCAGGAGGAATGGAGACAACCTTAAGGATGTTCAGTTGTGCCTCGTGTTCTGCGACATCTGAACTTTTGCCCGCATCTTTCCTGTCGTGCGGGATCAGACATCAATGCCCATTGATAGTGAATGATGGCTAACCTCAGATTTTTCAATTTCTTGACGAGTTTTTGTGTCTCGAAAATTTTTGCCTTCTTAGCAGCTTTTCGAATTTCTTTCAGACCATGATGCTGCAGAACCGTGAACATTGTGTTTATCTTTCCTAGATTGACCTACTAGCTTGCCAGGAACCTTCGACTCGTCGCCCTACTTCAATTAATCAGTTCCCACTTGCTATTTCGCTGAAGCAGTGGACTCACTAAAAGGTTCTCGGACTCACTCCTCTTGCGCTTCAGACCGTGTTGAGAATTTGTTGCTTTCATTGAATATATCACAGCTCAAGAAGCTCCTCAAAGAGATTTCCAAAGTGAGCGATGGGATAGAAGTTTAAACCTTGGAATGTCGTTGTGAAGGGCGATGGTAAGACTTGTTAGCAAGTCAATAGCACAACTGCTGCAAGTCACGGACCGGACGGTCCGGGAGTGCTTTTCTTGAAGGCTGATGACAAACACCAAAGTTCGGTGGTCAATGACTTCAATTCACTGGTCGCCATAATCTTCACAATTTCGAATTTGATCATATCAACCATATCTAACAAGCCTCTTCCTAACAAATGGCATATAGGGAAGAGAGATTCTACGCGACGTTCGAGAAACGCGACGAATTCCTTGCAATCCAGGACTCCCTGGTCAACCTTGACTTATTCGAAGAACCAAATCATGATCTCGACACGAAAGAGACTCTATCGTTGCAGAAACTAACGTCCATTGTATGTCCTCCGTCTGATTAGATTTATACAAGGAGACTGATGCTGGACCAGTTACACGAGTACCAGGAACAAGCCTATCTTCTTGACCCTTTCCTTGAATCTTTAGTATCCCCTGTTGTAGGCAAGATGAAAGCCTTCGCACATGATTACCACGGAGGCCCGCAGAGGGCACCTTCAGGCAGAAGAGTCGAGCGACTCTCCTCGCTGCTATATGGATACATCAAGTTTCGAGGCTACAAGACCATCAGTTCGTCCAGAATTATCCTTTGAAGTGCCGGGCATAAGTGATGATTGTTGTAGCCAGATTCTTTCCCCATGAAGTCGCCGATATGCCCATCGCACTCAATTTTATGCTAGTGGAAAATGGTATTGTCCAGGACACTACCCAGTGGGCACTTCGTTATGCGATGCTACTTTGGTTGTCTCTCATTGCCATGATACCCTTTGATCTGGCCCAGTTCGATGAGGAAGCCAAACTTGGTCATACCGCCAGGTCACTAGAGCTTGTTGGAAAAGCATACCTGGGGAAAGCTGGGCTAGAAAGGGAAAGTGCTGCTGTGCTTCTGTCACGACTTTATATGCGGTATGTTGGTTGAGTCAATCTTACACTTATGTAACGTCTTATTTTGTGATACTTAGCAAGGACATGTCGTACGCATTTCCCGAATTTGTTCGCTCCTTCGAAGTACACGCTCGCTCGCAGGCCATGGACGTTATTACAGTGAGTGGACTGTAAGAGTCCTCGTGTCCTTCCGTCTGATGGATGCGGAGGTCATTGGATACATCCAAGTCATTAATGAAGTCGTCAAATCTGGTCCCCCGGAACAAGTTCATGATCTGGTGTCGAGCTACTTGAAAATCATTCATGTGGTTAACGATGTTCCTACTCTCTCCGGAAATACACTCCTTCGAAAAATGAGGACCAAGCTCATGTCAAGGATACCGATACGGATGCTCCCAGCGCCCAAAGTTAGAAGGAAAGGCCGTATCCTCGACGGTTCCTCACACTTCTCGGGAAACGAGCGGCTGTTGCAGGAACATGAGGTACCAGAGGTCGTGGAGACCCTTCTCCAGCATTTATTCGAAGCACTTCAAGACAAAGTGAGAAGCAACGCTCCAGCCAAATTTCAGTGCTAATGCTACCTCAGGATACTATTGTGCGCTGGTCTGCGGCAAAAGGAGTGGCTCGCATAGCCGAGTGTCTACCTCGTGATTTTGCCTCCCAAATCGTTGACACAGTCATGGACATGTTCAGCATACACTCAGCAGCTGATGCAAGTCTTTACGACCTTCCTGCAATTGCGGAAGGCACTTGGCATGGTGCTGCTCTCGCATGTGCTGAGATAGCCCGCCGAAGTCTGGTGGATCCGAATCAACTTCCGATTCTCATCAAGTGGATCTCAAAGGCACTATACTTCGACCTTCGCAAAGGTTCACACTCCATTGGCTCCGGCGTTCGTGATGCAGCCGCTTATGTATTTTGGTCCCTTGCTAGAACTCAGGATGTCGCTTCGTTACAGCCCCATGCAGTTGACCTAGCTCAGCAGTTGGTCACAGTCGCGCTATTTGACAGGGAAATACATATTCGTCGGGCTGCCAGTGCTGCGTTCCAGGAACATGTCGGAAGGACTGTGAGTCTCATATGTTTCTTCGTCATTCGCCAAACAGATGGTAACAGGCTCTAATAGGGCTTGTTTCCTCATGGGATCGACGTACTTAGGAAAACAGACTTTTATGCGGTCAGTAGCAGGCGAAATGCATTCCTCGTTGCCGCACCGCAAGTAGCAGAGTCAGTCTCCACACTTCGTACATTCCCGGTTATGTGCATACTTATGTCATGTGTCCATGTAGGCACCCTGAGTATCGGACATGTCTGATTGATCACTTGTTGAATGTCGTGTTGCGACATTGGGACTCTGGGATGAGAGAGCTAGGCTCTCAGTCGCTTCGAGTGATATGCGAACTAGATCTTCTCGAACTCGGACCCAGTGCTACCCAGAGAGTGGTACGGATACTTGCGACATCCCGAACGACTGGTGCTGATGGGTTCTCGTCAGATTGAACTACTCAAGTCATTTGATATCACTGACGTTCAAGGCGCCCTTTTGGCACTAAGCGAGATCTCAATCGCGTACCGACAAAAGGTGGATAATGCTGAACTTAAAGAACGACTGCTCCGTGAGGTGAGCCTACAGCCAACTTTTCATTCAATTAAGTTAATATGGAAGACCAGACATTCTCCCAGTTATCACGCGTGAGCCAGAATGTCCTATTTGGACCTCGCAATGGTATCGTTACCGCTGCCGCGTGTCAACTAATTGGCAATGCCATTACCCTGACTGAGATTGAACTCGAAGAACGATGCTCTGTTCCATATTGGCGGAAGATCATTGATCATGGATTGCGTTTTAGGCTTGAGACTGTGCAAGAAGCTGCGGCCACTGCCTATGCAACAATAAGCAAAAGGGAGGACCTTTCGGATGATGTCAAAAAGTGGGTATCCTCATATTCTGCAGAGCCTCATTGAGAGACTTAGTGATGTCAAAGGCTCATTAAGGACCTGAAATCCGCTCTGCCTATTGTCCAGCAAAGCCTTCCTCGCATATTAGGACTCGTTGATTACAACAAATGTCAAGGGTGCCTCAATCCTGCTCTAGGGTATTTATTGGACCACACAAAAACAACTGTGAGTGACAATCAAGTCCCGAGTCCAGTGAACCTCATCTTCAAATAGTCAAAAGCTGTTATCGAAGTTCGGAGGAATTGTTACCAGGCCCTTCCGAAGCTTTTACATACACTTTTACCTAATCTCGCAGATCGTAAGTTCATCCCCGCCCACTTCGTTCTAGGCTTACAATGCCCCACCACTAGGCTTGTCACCCTCCGTAGTACAGGCCATTCTTGAGACCCTTCTCTCAGGACTGGACGATTATACGATTGATGAACGGGGCGATGTTGGATCTTGGGTTCGCATCACTTGCGTGCAAGGACTGACTTCTTGCATTGAAGACTTATTCTCCGCTTCGGAGTCGATTGAGAACTTTCAGGAATTCCTGCCACTCTTGAAATATCATCAAGCCGTAGCTGGAATCTTGAAGCAGGGCGTGGAAAGATTGGACAATGTGCGGCAAGAAGCCGGGGCATGCTTTTTGCGTTTGCTCAAGTTAGCGCCAGTCCGGTCGGCAGAACTCACCTGGTCCCTACCTGGCTCACCTCTCTTGGAGGATTTGTTCTTGAAGGAGAGTATCCCTCAGTCCCGCTTCCCGTGGCTGGCTTCTGGTGGACTGGGTGAGGAGCTGGTGGACTGGGCCGATGGAGCTTGGCTTTTCCCTCGGGCTGTTCGGCTACTCGGTATCCCGGAGTATAGACCATTCGTGTTGAAGGGTTTGATTCTCAGTCTGAGCTGCAAGACTGACAGCACGGTTGGTCCATCGCTTCCATAGGTGCACTTTCCGTTGATTCGGTCTCCAGCAACGTCCAGCTGCGACGAGCTTTGCAACATATGCCAAATCGCTACCGGCCTCCGACAATAACGAATATTCCCTTATAAACCTTGTGACGGATGTCATGGACGTGGCAAAGGCAAATCCACCCTCAAATGCAGTTGTTATTCCTGTGCTCCAGACATTTTCTATACTCCTTGAGGCTGATGTCCTTCGATCACTCGCGGACCATCCGGGAGGAATGGAGAGGTAACGTTCATAATAAAGAAATGCGTGTTGACCTGATATATTAGCCCCATCCCAGTTTGTCTGCCTTGCTTGATCTAGCCACCAGGAATGTCGGGCGTTTTAAGAGCATCCAGAGAATCCAGGAATCGATGAAAATGTGAGGAATTATTTGGTTAGTTGAAACCTCTCTGACAAACAGCTGAAGAACGGCCAACTTGATTACCATTCAAGCTGTATCTGATAAGGCTATCTCTCACCTGGGTGATTTCCTCGCACATCCTTATCCACGCGTAAGTGATCAGATACCTCGTGTCCTGAACATGTTTGTGACGATCAGTCGGGGCTTGAACAGATCCGGGCAGATACAGCCGAATACCTATACTCGTTGTTGCAAGGCTCTGATTCATTGGACATTGAAGAGGAGGCAGAGGGCATTCTGTTGGAAACAGAGTGGTATGTATGCATAGAAATTTTATGTATTGCGATGCTGATCGTCCGTTGATCAGGTCCTCCGAAAACGTTGGAGCGGTAAAGGACGCATCTTCTCGACTTATAGAGTCTCTTCTAGCCAGCATTTCTTAAGATAGTAGGAGTAGTGGAGATGATTCGCCATACCGAAGGGAAACAGGGGATCCGTGGGAAACTAATGTAATATCTGGGTGCTTGCACAACATCGCTGCGGTCCGAGATTGTACAGGTTCGGTATTCTTGCTCCTTCGCTCTTCACCCCTCATCCGACGGGCAGGGATCATAAGTTGATTATCTCTGTTCACATTTCACGCTGTTTTGACATTCACCCTCGGTCATCTGAGAATCATGTCCGATCCACGCATAAACGACAAGGAATTGGCGCGTATTAACGCTGCTGCAGTCACCAGAGAGTATCGGGTTCAACCTCATCTTGGTGCGTAAATGGTGGGATCCATTCCTCTGGAGTAGGCCCTGAAAGCTTGTAGATTACAGGACCGTGTCCGCTATCAACGGGTGAGTGATTGCCATTCCATTGTCTGAGCACTCATCGTCATATCACTCAGGCCTCTGGTGGTGCTGGATAACGTCAAGGTGTGCAGGACACTCTTTTCCTGGGGAAACTGCGGGGAACACTAACCCATACGGCATCTAGTTCCCTTCATACAACGAAATCGTCCAACTCACCCTACCTGATGGCACAAAGCGTGGCGGTCAGGTTCTTGAGGTTCAGGGAAAGAAAGCTATCGTGCAAGTTTTTGAGGGTACTTCTGGTGTTGACGTGAAGGCCACCCATGTAGAGTTTACCGGAAGTAGCATGAAGTTGCCCGTCGCTGAGGATATGTTGGGTCGCATCTTCAACGGTTCAGGAAATCCTATCGACCAAGGTCCTAAGGTCTTCGCAGAAGATTACCTAGATATTAATGGTGAGTATATGCGGATTCTTCACTCAAGCAGAATTAACCTACACTGCCCGCTTTTGTCCAGGTTCTCCGATCAACCCGTATTCGCGAATCTATCCCGAGGAAATGATTCAGACGGGTATTTCAACCATCGACGTTATGAATTCAATTGCCCGTGGCCAAAAGATCCCCATTTTCTCTGCTGCTGGTCTACCCCACAACGAGGCACGTAACTTCTGTAGTCGTGACTTAACCCGTGTCCTTGATGAGCTGTTCGTTTCATTTAGATTGCTGCTCAAATCGTGCGCCAAGCCGGTTTAGTTAAGCGGCCCACGAAGGATGTCCATGATGGTCATGAGGACAACTTCTCAGTCGTTTTCGCTGCTATGGGAGTTAACATGGAGACGGCACGTTTCTTCAAGGAGGATTTCGAGTCTAATGGCAGCTTGGATCGTGTCACACTCTTCCTTAACCTCGCGAATGACCCCACTATTGAACGTATTATCACTCCCCGATTGGCTCTCACGACGGCCGAGTACTATGCTTACCAGCTCGAGAAACACGTGTTGGTCATCCTGACGGATATGTCCTCCTATGCAGATGCCTTGCGTGAGGTGAGTTTGCCTCCTTATTCATTCTTTTACTAAAATCAATGAACACGTACTGAATCCTGCACCTAGGTTTCAGCCGCTCGAGAGGAAGTTCCTGGTCGCCGTGGTTATCCCGGTTACATGTATACCGATTTGTCAACGATCTACGAGCGCGCAGGACGTGTGGAGGGCAGAAACGGCTCTATCACCCAGATACCCATTCTTACGATGCCTAATGATGGTAAGAAAGCGTACATTGTTCACACCCACTGATTGACTCACGATGTCGTGTGTACTTCATCTAGATATCACCCATCCTATTCCTGACCTCACGGGATACATTACCGAGGGGCAAATCTTCGTTGACCGGCAGCTGCATAACCGGCAGATTTACCCGCCCATAAACGTGCTCCCATCCCTCTCCCGTCTCATGAAGAGCGCTATTGGTGAGGAATTGACGAGGAAGGACCACGGTGATGTTTCAAACCAGCTGGTGGGTTTTTGGTCCTTTTCAACGATGTGCTGTGCTATATTTAATCTGGCCGGCACATCGTGGCCTCACGATTCCCCAACCTGACTCCATTACACGATTAGTACGCTAAATACGCTATCGGCCGAGATGCTGCAGCCATGAAGGCTGTTGTTGGTGAGGAGGCATTGTCTCCTGAAGATAAGCTGGCGTTGGAGTTCCTTGACAAGTTCGAACGGCAGTTTGTCGGACAGGGTAAGGATCTACGTGCCCCATGTGTGTCACGTACTCCCGCTAAAATGGCCATCTCTCCCCACTTGCGTGCAGGTGCATATGAATCACGGACAATTTTCGAGTCGTTGGACCTCGCCTGGTCGTTGCTGCGTATCTTCCCTAAGGAACAACTCAACCGGATCAACCCCAAGATCGTCGCCGAGTTCTACGCACGCAAGGCTACAAGAAAACCTACCTCCGGTGCCGAACCCAGTGAGAGTGCTACAAGACAGGAAGATAAGCTGGTTGATGCATAAAGGGTTCATTACTATGAAGCTTCGTACTCCGTGTAATGTGATGGCCCGCCAGCATACTCTGACTGTTTTATTGATGTATTTCACCCTCCATTACTTTTGAACCTTTGATTAAAGTTTCAGTGTTGGGTTTCCGCATGGCGGGTCTTTAGCCCCGATAGATGAGTTGCTAGCTATTGTTGGTCCCCCGTTGTTTGGGCGTGGACTTGCGTGAACTGCGCCAACATTGCGGAAGACTGGGGTATGGGCCCTTGTTGGGTGCTTTGGTACTTTTGACAAAACAATACTGGGGTGATCTGTAGTCTGGGAGGTATTTTTGTCCCCCCCCAGAGATGAAAAGTCTAAATCCCTTTATCAGTGGTCCAGAGATCCATCGCTCTGCTTTTGTTTGATGAGATTACTTCTGCGACCGAAACTTGAACGTTGGAGATAATCCCAGAGGTTTCTGCGTGTTGGGACTAGATGAATCCGGGTGTCTGGAAATGACAGTGACCTGGGAAAGGGTTGGTGCTGTCTTACGGGATCAAGAATGCTGCTGCTGCTGGACCTATGATGGGAGAGGCGTCTATGCCGCAGGTTGTTGCCTGAGTTTAGCTTTTGACAACAGCACGCTGCCTGGTCCCGGATATGTGCAAGTGCCCCACCTCAGGCTGCTCAATGGAGATGAATAGCGCCTGGTTATAGCCTGCCAATGTATACTAATGTATATCAGAGTGGGCTAGTATTTAGCGGCCAATGAAGTGGCCTAAGTGAGAAAAGCCTGTTTGGGTAAGTTGAAAGTGAATCTCGATGTGATGCCCTAGCCGTTTAACATCTGATGGGGGCTGGAGAGAACGTGAGGTTTTGCTAGAATTGTCTACCCGCGAACATTTCAGTCTTTCTCTTAGGGGCTAATTGGATCGTGGCTTAATGGAGTGGTGTGTGCGGGTATTCCAATATCCGCTAGTTCGAACTATTTGATGTGAACAAGAGTCGCAAGCGCTGGACGCAGAAAGCGTGCAAAACCTTGTTTTGTGAGACAGGAATGGGAGTCGGCTTTTCTCGGAGCTTGAGAGAAGAGAAGGGTATGTTTTTGTTTAAATTGAAAAGGGCTGAATCATATCTGATTTGGGATGAACACGAGGAGATTGGGGAGAGGATTCTGGCGGGTGATGTGGGGTGGGTAGCGGCGGTGTCAACGCTTCAAGACTGTATGCAAAAGGTGGGTCTTTTGGGTGGGTTTTAGACATGACACGTAGGAGGATCAAGGAGTTGGGTCTGATTTACTATTTTGGAGAGGAATGGTGGTGGTGTCGGATATTTTGAGGGTGATTCTATTGCGTAGAAGACGGTGAGTAGGGGGTAGAGAGAGTTACGGCACGAGGCGAAGGTCGTGAGAGAGAGGATAATGTGTGGAAAATGAAGATTAATGGGATGTATCTAGCGATAAACGTCATGGAGATACCGCGGAGAAGGGTGATTCATGCTGATGAATCTGGCAGGGTCCAAAGCAGATCTGGCTGCTCGGACGCACACGATCATCTCCGCACAACTCAACTGCTAGCACGCCAGCCTCGAGGGTCGAGTAATTGGGGAATTATGGTCAATTGCTTGCACTCACTCAATTGCAGCGTGGGTAGCGCGTGTGGCTCAACTACGGACCCGGTTTTCAAGGGGAAGGGGGGGCGATGGGCCTGAGAGAGTCTGTAACGTTGTCTGTCTGTGTGCACACCACACACTCTCTCGCCATGTGTTTCCCCCTCACCCCTTACTACTTATATAGCCTCGTTCCCCTTTCTATCCTTCTTTTTTTCCGTGTCACTCTCTCCTCCTCTTACCCCGTATGGATGATCTCGCCCACGAGCTTTCTCTGAACCATCGCAAGCGCAAGTCTCGCCAGGACGACCACGACGACGACAAGCCAAAGAATGTCAGACAAAACCGCGACAAGGACTCCTCTGCACGTCCTGCGAAGGCTCCCCGACTCTCTTGGCTTTCACCCGACTCTGGACCCCCGCTGTGGAATGCACCATCCTCACCCCAGGTCTCTACGCCTATCACCTCTCCCTCCGTCCTCGCCGCCACCTTTCCCCTCAAATCCTCACAGCCCGTCCGTGAAACCATTTCTTCCCAGCTCTCCCTTCACGAACAGTCATCTTCGCCGTCCTCACCAATAGCCCTAACGGATGGTGAAGGCGAGGACATGAACCTCTCTCTCAATCCCAGCCCCATCCTCTTACAAACTCCGCGGTTGTCACTAGAAGTTCCCGACGAAGCCCCATCAATACCTACCACCACGTTGGACATTGCGTCACTTCACATCCCGCCAATGGTGCCCCTAATCAACCGGCAAACCCTCAAAGACTTGGATTTCAACGAAATCGTGCACAACACACCCTTGCGTGCGTCTCAACACGACCTGTTCGCCCTTCCCCATACTCAATACCCTATCCGTGTACAGGACATGATATCTTGTTCGATCCTGGCCTGCAATTTAGACCCGCGGGCCATCGTCGGAAAAAGGAATACGTTGATCGTTACTGGGATGCAGTGTCTCGGGAAATTGAGTCTGGCTGTACCTGCGTTTCTTATGACACGTCTAGTCGGAAATATGTCCCTACCGTCTGTGTTTGCGGCCAGATTCCTCTTCCCACCGATGCGCCGCTCGCTTTCTCTGTTTCTCCTTTTCTCGTCACCGCCCGCAGCCCTCCTCGCGTCCGTGCTTTGCTAAACGAGTTTCTCGAGGTTTTGCTTCATGTAATACAGCCGCTCTCTATGCTTTCCGGACCGTATGTGAATCCGGATTTCCTTCAAGCCCCTATCCAGGAGCACACGGAACAAGCGAAGCATATACGTTCTCTTTTTGACCCAGATCTTATCGAGCAGGAACTCAAACACGGCGTCTTTGATCCCTCTGGCTTGTTCCAAGTAATAGGGGCGACGCTCAAAGCCCATTGTGCCCCAATGCGTGACCATGCTGTTGACAGCATGATCGAGGCGGCCAAGGCATGCACTCCATGTCGCAATGGGACAGTACGAGATGCCGTAAAAGTAGTCCGAAATTGTTTGGAGATTCTAGAACTCATGAAATTGGTAAGTCGCAGTTTAACTTTTTTTCCCTCTATACAAATGGAAATGTAAAATTTTACGTCTAGGACATTGCGAATCACCAAATGCAGACGCTACGACCCTTCCTCGTATACAGTTCTGGCTCTTTCGAACGGAAGATGCTAAGGAGCCGACGTAGCATCGACCCCTCTCTGCCTGTCACCAAAGAATGGCTCCACCTTGCACATAGCTCGTTTTCTTCGCAGTCTCAGCCGATTAAACACCCGTTGCAACCTCAAGGCATACGCTACGCTTCACTCGGCCAGAAGCAGCAGCTATACATTTCCGTGGTGCGTGGTATTGTGGATATGGTATTCAATCCGCCACCACCTTCCTCTCCTTCCGCCACCTCTTCGACGAATCTCCACCCCTCGCCTGTGCTAGACCATCCATTCCCAACCTTTCCGGAAACGCTCTATCTCGATCAAGGACGCATTCAGACCCATACTTCCGAGATAACGGACACCGTTGCTCTCTGGATGTTCCTGTTGCTTTACCGACAACTCGTTTCATGTTCGGGACAAGGCAAGTACCAGAAAGAACGTATGAATGAATTCGCCGCAATCCTGAAACGGGAGATACGTGCGATCGGACCTAGGAATCTTGGTATCTGTTTCCTTAAGGATTCAGATGCTCCCTCGTCTGCTGGATCTAATCAAAACCAGGTGACTGATAAGCTCAAGGCCGCGATAGATGATATTGTACTACAGGTTGCGCGTCGAGCTACCAGTGCCCAACGTAATCAGAAGCATACACAAACGGGATCGTTATCGTGTGGGGCTGATGATGTACCTGATGAGCGCACCTTGTCGGTCGCGCGAAAATGGGTCGTCACTAACATGAAACTCGATTCTTCCCTCAGGAGGTTGCTTCATGGGCGGTTGAAGAATGTGGTCTTTGAGAAGGTTTTGGCTGATGTTTATCCTGCGCGCGCGGAAGCTGCTCTAGAAAAGATGATGGGCCATGAGATCGAGGGTTGTGGCGAATCTATTTTGTTGTCACGAGATTGCCAAGGAGTCGCGCTAATGATGCCCCCACCTCAGCTGCTTTTCGAGATGAAGAAACCAATTCAGGAGAGGGGAAACGGGTTAGAGATGCTGACAGAGGAGGTACAGTCGTTGGCAGACAAGATTTCGTTGTTGGTCGTCGTTCATTTTAATGCCTATCTTCCTCTATACGAGAAGGAGGAATTCATGCAAGCCGTGCTGTAGTCAGGTACGCTGGCGCGCAATATATTCGTTCTTGCTTTACATCTTACGGTGTGGTTTAGGCTCTTTTTCCTCGAGCAGATGTGCTATTGGTCCTTGTGAATATTTCTTATCATCTAATCAGTGATAACCTCATCTTCGTGCTTTGACGCTTATCTGGCGGAATACCCCCTTCGACTTTCCTCAGAGCAACAGGAACAGGAATCTCGTGACTTTCGTGATTCTTTCCTCTCCCTATGCTCTGCTCTCGGGCGATGACATGTCACCGCCGAACGGACTGAGACGGCTGTGTGGACCTTCGCCTCGGGATCTTTACTTTTTAGGAGACATGGACTACGGCAGATGTTCTTCCCGTATGTACTGTGGGGCAACGCCACAGTGAAACGGACTAGGGATCACGTCGTGTCGCTACTTAGACTCGAACTCGATTTTGGTACATCGTCCTCGACGCCCGGCATCTACCTTGTACGTAGTCTGTATTAGTTTGCTAATCTCTCATCGTAATCAGCTTTCTTGTTCTCAAACTTCTGCGATCCTTGATCAGCTCCCGATGTGATTAGGACCTGTAGTAAATGGCAAGGTCTACGTGGACCACTTTGAATGAAAACGGGCCCGCCACGTCTCGTAAGGGTGATGGGTACCAGGTGGCAACTTTCCCCTTGTTTGGAAGTTCCGAGTCGCACTCGTGAACCCTCGTCATTTTTTTCATTTAATGGATTGTATTCATGGGAAGGTAAGTCTGTGGTGACAAGAAGGAAAAGAAGGATATGGCGCCTAGATGCTCATCACGTCTACTTCATTATGTGGTGACAAGGGGAGGCTATGAATTATTAACTGCCCTCCTTTATGTGACAGCACGGAGCCGGGGTGGTGGAGTGGTGTGTATAAGCTGGTATAAGGCGACTGTACGTGATCTATCGGTTTTTAATTTCATTATCAAAAGTTTGTGAGTGATTGATGGTTGTTTTTTTTTATGACCATGATGGTTTCACTTGTTCTCTCCTAAGGCTGACGGTCATATCATTCACCTGCCTTCATATTCGAGTATCAAGCTTCAATATCTGCGAAAATCATTCATCTGCGCCTTTTGACAAGTGACGTAGCCTCCTAATACACCCGCGACAACACGAATAACCTTCGCGTTCCAGTAATGTGGACCAAATGGGAAAACATCAACACATTGAGTAATGGTCCCCATATTGTCATATCGCGGTGGGTCTTTAACACCTTCTAGTCCGAGGGGTCTTGTGCTCAAGAATTTCATTTGGAGTAGACGAAACACGATGTCAGCTGGCTGTTCATATAGGACCATCAGGACTGCTGTTATCGCACCCCATGTATGAGAGTCGCGCTATTCTTTTGATTCTTTATTCTCAATGCCGAAATCCCACTGTCCACGTCTGGAATATCAATTTACCCGATTATGAGGGTGCTTCGGGTCTCGTCGTTGGTACTACTTGCGTTGAGTCCAAGCCTCAAGCGGGGCATAAGTACCGGTACCGGTGGCATTTCATGGATGAAGCTATTAATGAGTGTCAGGTAAGCCCTTTTCCTTGATTCGTATGATGCTCATTTCCGATACCGAGTGTTCGCGTCCAACTTGCCTACATAGGTGTTAATGATTCTCAGTATATTAACAAGTACCGGCAGGTAGCTCGTACGCGTGGACCAAAGGCCATAAGGTTGGCCACTCATGGTGGTAGCCATACGAGGTCGTTGGGAAACGTGTTCACCGTAGAGGCCGCCCGGCAGAATCGCCATTCTGGCATCCCGTTACCTACTTACCATCTTCGGCCTGTCTCGCTTTTTGGCGCTCCTCCATTTTCGGTGATTTCGTTCTTGTAAGTGGGCGTTAATCAAGTGGAAACACCTGACACGCCATGATGGGGCTTTTACTTGGGACGTGTTATCGTTTTGTCCAAGTCGAGCGTCACCCTCAAATTTTTTGACAGATAGATGTCCGATATAGGCATGTAACGTGCCCAATAGACATGAATATCCTCAGTCAACCTCTGGCGACGAAGCAGAGGAAAAAGGAGATGTTTTCATTAATATATGCGCCTACGTGGGGAGACACGTCACGTTTGCAAATACCGACAACGCTATTGGGCTTACTTTGACAAGCACGCCATCCGAAGCGTTCTAGGTTTGCGCCCGGTTCCGGTTACGAAGATTCCTAGGGAACCTTAATAAAAAACTTAATACAAAAAGAAGAGAAGACAGACCTTGGAGACAGCCGCCGCTCTTGTCCAACGAACACTGGCAAGTCTGGCAGGTTAGTCCCACAGATCTGGCTCTCTGGGAGACATGGTGATATGTATGGTAGTGGCTGCATCGACCTTGGCGTCGGGAAAGGCCGTGTGTCCTGGCGTAGCATCATCATGACTGTTGCACCGACTTTCATACCACCCGTACGGTCTGCCCTTGCTCTTTGTTTCGCTAGGCATATTAGGAGAACATACATTTACGCCAGAGTTCATTTTTGTGATTCGCAGCTCGAAGGTACCATCCACCAGGGTTTCACCATCTCGTACATTGTTTTGATTGACCTATTTTATCTACTAGG
The DNA here is from genome assembly GCA_018524415.1 of Podaxis rugospora. Taxonomy (NCBI): domain Eukaryota; kingdom Fungi; phylum Basidiomycota; class Agaricomycetes; order Agaricales; family Agaricaceae; genus Podaxis; species Podaxis rugospora. Next base: position 46,477 of record JAEUWL010000439.1, read on the forward strand.
AATTAGATGTCATTTGACCCATGCCGAGTGTAATACCTGAGGAGCCGGTACACCACACTTGGGAACCAAGGAACACGTCAGGTTTGTGGATTACCAATGTCCGCCTACCTCCCCCTTCTCGATTGCAATCATGGAACGAAGAAGCCGGCTATGGCGCCACTTGGACCGTGAAATGCTCTGCTGGTGTGGTTGTCGGCGTGTCTCGAACGGGGGATTCTGACCAGGAGATACTGGCAGATGAGGATGTGCAAATTCTGGATGCGGGAGGGGGCATCATGTTGCCTTCGTGCGTCTCCCACACTTTGGCAGGGCTTGGCTGAATGACCTTGGATAAGGCTATGCCATTCTCATATTCATCTCGACAAGTGTTTCATTTTGGACAGGTGTGGCGACCTTGCGAAAGGGTATGTCCATACATGCACCTCTCCTATGTCGAAGTTGTAGCAAAATCCCGGAACCGTAGCCCCGGGTACTGGTGAAAGCCGCTCGCTGTTGGTGGAGGATCGGTGCGAAACCCGCGCTACTTACTCACCGCCGTCTTTCTCTCTTATCTCCCTCCATTGCCGCCGGAGGAAACCAAACATGGACAACTCATCTTCGATCATACAGGGATTTTCAAGAGGCAATGGCCGTCACCGCGAAGGTTAAAGCAGGGTTTCCTGCAGACGTTGGTGACTTATATCAGCGCGGAGCACGACTGATCGAGGAAAGTGTGGAAAATGGCGTTACCTCTATGCGGGCCCATGTAGAAGTCGATGCCATCGTTGGGTTCTCGTGTCTCGACGTGGCGTCGAAGCTGAAGGCTCGATACAAGGATGTGTGCGACGTCCAAATTGCGGGTGGATCCACTTTAATTTTGCAACCTTCTTTCCGCTTGTCTGACGTGACGCTCTATAGTATTTGCGCAGGAAGCGCTCTTCCGAGATGCTTCTGACGTCGAACCGGGAGAAAACTATACCCTCCTTTGCGAAGCCGCCAAAAGGGAGAATGTGTCTGCTGTGGGATCCGCGCCCTACGTTGAACCGACCAAGGAACAAGCGAAAAAGAACATCAAACTCATTTTCGAAGCGGCCATGAATTCCACGCGGTCTCCACCAGCCCCACAGCGTCACATCGATTTTCACCTCGACTATAATTTGGACCCAGCGGCGGAACCCCTAATCCATGAAGTCATATTACAAGCCAGGATGTATTGCCGTTTCAGTGGTCCTGGCTGCCCTCCCGAAGACATTGTACCACTCTCGATCAAAGCAGATGTCGCGGATGCTGGAAGCGTTCAACAAAGACAGGCAGCCAGCTTGCCATTACCACACGGCGCAAATCGCAATTCACTCTGGCCATGTGTCACTATCGGACACGCGACGCGTTTGCAATTATTCTCTCCGACAGAATGGCGTGCCCTGAGCGCAGAAATCGGCGATTTACCAATCACTATCGTGGGGTTGCCACAATCGGACATGTATATCCAAGGAAGAATTCATCAGGGCGATCCTCTTGGACCTCCAAGGAGCACGTTGCGGGTGCCGCTCATCAAGAAGGAGTATGGTATCAAAGTGGCAATGGCAGTGAATAATGTGGATAATGCGTTCACGCCTCAAGGAACTTTGGATCCTTTGAGCTCCCTTGTGACTTTCGGAGTCGCGATATTCCAGGCGGTGACACCGAGAGACATCAGAACGTTGATTGTAAGCAGCGGGGTCGTGTTAGGGGACTCCTTTCTCACGAATTGTTGCAGGAGGCTGTCACTTTGACGTCCAAGCGCGCAATCGGACTCGATGCGAGACATCCAATCTCCCTCGGAGCCTCGCAAGCACCCGAAGACGAAGAGAGGAAATCTGGTATGCAAGAGCTCCAGAGTAGACAGAGAAGGTTCTCTCCCGTACCCGTTCCTGCGGATCTGTTCCCGGTGTGCGGCGATCCAGCCGACTTCGTGCTACTCCACGATAACGATAGCCTGCGATCTGTGGCGCTCCACCCAGCATTTGAACGCACGACAATTAAGGACGGGAGGGTTGTCGCAAGACGTAGGAGATGGCGATGGATATCCGGGGGATCTGGTCGAGGCTTCAGTGAGGCTGGGCGGCAATGAAAGCACGCAGGAACGTAATTGCCTTTACAAATTGCCTGCGTACTCGGGTACTCGGGTGACCGTTAGGTCGTTCATTCGAGTTGCGGATGAAACATGACACACTAAATCGCGTGATAAGGGGGCTGTGAACGGGTCGCATTATGCGATTTGGATGTGTTCGATGAAGCATGGATGCATGCGTGGTCCACATGTGGGATGTTCTAGGATTTGTGAGGTTTCTCCAAAAGCTGCATGTACTGTCGATTTCAATCCTTAACTCGAGTGAGGGCTAGGGTGTGCGTTGCGCACAAGTTCTCGCAATGGCTGTCTCATTCACCATCCCGAGTGAGTGTTGAAGTTTAAAGTTTCGATGTATTTTGAATGAGGAACAAAGCCTCGTGGCCCATGACTTGTTTTTCCGTCACATCGACAATTTCCAATGCTTAAACATGACGGATACCTAACTGCTAACTGGTCTATAGAAGATGGCTCACGCAGTGGGGCCCATGGTGGGTCGATGTCCCGGGCTAAGACGAGGAAATAGTGTTGAATTAACGTCACTAACACCCGCAGGAGATCAATAAATATATTAAATGAAGTAATCGATTATTGAACATATTAAATCAATTATCGCCATAGTCAGGAAATGGACGTGGCAGTGGATGATATATTATTGACAACTACAATGTCCAATGAATTCAAAGCACAAGTCAAGGCGGGAACTGCCACTAGAATGACAACAAGTTACAAGATGTGAAAGGAGCGGGGGGACTATGCGTAGGACGAGGAGTAGAAGTGAAAAATAGGAGTAAGGACAGGCGCAAAAACACATTGCAAAACCAATCGATTAAGAACATCCCTCGGGGGTGAAGGAGAGGCGGGAACCCTATCGAGTTCATAATAGCCACGAGGCCAAATATTAAAACTGACAGGCAATTTACCGAGGTGGAACAGCTACCAGTGAACCACACACCACCCACGAAATCATGAAGGCAAACCCTGCGCTGCGAACGACAATCTCCCACTGGCCTCTCACGATAATTGGGTTTAGTACTCTGGTGAGAGGAACGGCGAAAGCTGGCACCGCATTTATGAGCCGAGTCCGCTTCTTCACTCGCGTTGTCGTAGCCGTTTCCGCAGTTGCATATGTCGAAATACTTAGTGTTGACTTGGATTTGGAGGTGGCCTGCGAACGTAGCTTCCTGGTGAATGATTTCGAGGTGGGGAGGTAGGGAGGTACCCCTCCCAGGAATACGGGGCCAGAACCTTCCGCGCCTGGGGTGGGTCCCCATTTTTTGAGGCTACATCGTGTCTGAATGCGGTCAATGACATCCAAGAGCCACTGCCACCTGCTCCATTCCTCGTCATCCCAACCAGACCATCCCTGCTCAACGTCTGTTTCCGGAATCTGGTTGGGGGCAGTGTCGTCCCACGGTGCTGCTGTGACTTCACTTCTCATCGACGGTGCCTTCGCTGGCTTGAGGGGCGCAGGTGGCAATCCGTCGAAATCGAATCCTGCCAAAGGCTGTCTGCGGGCGGCTTCGCAGCCCAACTTCTCCAGGTCTTCCATCGCGCAAACACGGTGCCACCGAGTGTTCATAGACAGAATCTCCTCGCTGTCCCAGTAGCCCGAGATGTCAGTAGTCGAGGGAGAACGGAAAGGGGCAATGAAAGTGGCCGTTGATGTAAAGGAGTCAGGAGAGCGAGGTTCCAATTCCATCTTTCTCTCTTGTTCCCTCTGAAGCTCCTGTTGTCGTAGCCACTCAGCGTCGTTCTCCGGATTGCAATATTCAAGCAAGATGGGACACGTTGCGGGTCCTTCAATGGGATTCGTCTCAATGTAACCCATGGGAAACGGTTTAGGTTCGCGTGAGTAAATCGACATTGTCGCATCGGAGAACTCGGAAATGGAGACAGGAGATCCAGGCCGCCTTTGGCGGTGACGATGTGAGCGACCGTACGCGGCTGCCGGTGAGGGTGGGAGGGGAATGGGTTGGGAGGGAAAATGTGGAAAAGAGTTGCGATTGCGAGCCTTCGGTGCGACGGGCCTTGCGAGCTCGAACTTGCGAAGTTGCCTGAGGTCACCAAAAATATAGACGCCCAAGCAAACTCCGTGAAGTGATGATAGAAGTACAGTCAAACCAAGCCACATGCCTGGTAATGCAGTGAGTCTGAGCCACCGGGGCCCATTATTCACAAAGTTGGTGATGATGGGTGGGAGGAACCCAACAATGGTGATGAGAATGCCAGCAATGATACCGCAGAGAACCCGACGATTTCCAACGTTGTTCATCTGAGCCTGGATGAATCTTCGAAGACTCTGCTCCAGCATTCGGCGAGTCTCTTCTTCAACGGGCTGAAAAAGAGAGGGATCTGGATGGATATCTTGATCCGGCCGTTGGAAGGGGGCAAGAACAGAAGAGGGAAGATTAAGTTCATAGTTGGCGTTAGGGGAGAAAAACGTCTGCTTCGCTCGGGAACAGAATGTTGCGAGGCGGGATGCGGTAGTGGGCGCGAAAACGGCGTCTTTGGGCGAATTACGCTGTTTCTGCCACTCCGCATAACGAGCACGATACTCCCGGAGCCAGAGAATAAAGTAACTGGGCGTGATCTGATCAGCCTTTGATGGCAATGAGCAGATGAAGCACCTACAGATTCTCCGGGCACATCTCCACATACAACAGCCATTCCTCGAAATCCTTCAGACCCAACGGCGGAAGGTGCTTTCTGTCGAGAACGTCATCGAGCCGAACGTTGAAAAGTGGGGTGACGCCGAAAGAGCGAACTTTGCCAACGGCGGGAGGAGGGTTGCAGAGGCGGAAAGGGAGTGTGAGGATGGACTTGAAGGATGGCTCAACGGTTGACGGTTGGGTTCGGATAGCAGCCATCGCCCCAGTAACGGAAGGAAAGAGGAGCAAGGTCATTTATATATTCCCTCTGCAAGTTTAGCATCGTGGATCACCCTTCTTCAAGCACAGCGGTGATTGCACGCCCCTCACAAGTGAAGCAAAATGGAAGACTGTCAAAATTGAATTAGTAAACGACACATCCTGTCTATCGTTGCACCGAGTGCTCGTTGAAAAAACCACCTTGATCGGCTCCCGAGTCGATTCTCGCAGTTATTTCCCATTCCGGCCGCTCTGGGTGCTTCGAGGGTCAGGGAAGCCAAATCAATCCGAATGGATGACGACTTCCAAGCTGCCAGTCAATCAGTTTGTCAGGGTCACCGCCGACATATGATCTCCGGAAAACGTATGTACATACCAGTTTAAAGGATCGCGGGGGCGAATTTATCGTGCGAAACGGGTGACACAACATGCAAGCATTACATTTTAGGTACTTCGGTCCAGCATCTCTGCCAAAAAATCTGACAGCGAAAATTTTCGTGGAAGCGAGGCAAACCCCAGTCAGCAAAAAGAATGTTGGACTGGATCTTGGAATAACCTTGGAGCTCAAGTGAGTGCAAACATGACCGACATAACGACTGGGCGTTAGTGTGATTTTTCCGATTTTTCCATGGCCCATGAAAACCTATTTTCTTCTAACCCTGATTCACCCCTTGACAGAACTGTTTGATGGTGGCGGGTTCTGGGCGAAGCTTGAGCTTGAGTTCGTATAGGGGCTCAGCGCATGTTTGATAGAGGGGTATGTTTAAAAGAATATCAAAGAGGCTGGAAGCGCGAGAAGGCTATTTCAGGTATTTCGTCGGGGCTTTTCTTTCGGCAGCACTGAGCTTAAAATCATGGGCAATTAATGTATAGCCAACAGTGCTATGTAATCGCGCTCACTGAGTAACGGATCCGTGGGGTCTTGAGGGCGCCGGCCAGTAATTCCATCACCCGAGAAGACGCCGAGGGAAGAAAAGTATAAAACACCACTCCTTGCCTGAGGGTTGTCGGACACGGTACCTTGATTCTTTTACACCTTGAAAACATACGGTGGTCACCCCATTTGACGCGAGCCCATCTGTTCCCCATCGTTTCGTCCAACAACGGACATGTAGTGAGAATGGCTTCGCCTCACGAACAATACGGAGATAATCAGAGCAACTGACTAGGTGCTTTACCATTAAACCTGGCACTTGTAACTGCGTCCGGTTGCCGTTGGGAGGGTGAGACCAGTGGGGTTTGAGGCCTGAGGGATCAAAATTAGCCATCGTCTGTTAGTGGAGCTGTCTATCAATTAACCTTTCTCGAAACACCAACCCAGCCGTACATCAGCCGACCGGGTGACATGTGTGAAGTCTGTAAGCTAAACCGTCGAAAGTCAAACTGAACGCAAAGTCGGAATCAACGTCAGCAACCGTCGTCGTCCCAGTGATCAACGAAGCCCAATTCCCCGCTCCTATATGAAAGCATTTAAGAATCTGGTTCCATGTGATGAGGTCCCTTCTATACCTCCACATCCACCGTGTGGTTCTCGACCGTTACAACTCTTTGTCGCCGAGGATAGCAGCAAGACCAGAAAAAGCATACATTTGACCTCGCAAGTTTGCAAGCGGCGGGCACAATGTCTCGACATTCCAGAGTTATGAGTTGGGTGACTCTATTGGAAAAGAGAGGCGGGATCTCATCCAAGGGGGCAGGGGTATTATTCTGGCATCGTATCATTCACGAAACCATGGTGAAGGCATCGACTCAGCACATAAGAGGGTAAAGGAGAAGAGGAAACGGCTGGCAAGGATAACGATGGTCCCGATGAGTTGGACAATAATAAAGAGGTTGGCGGTCTCACCAAGAGCATGCTGCTCAGGTGTTAACCAACAGGGTTGCATTCAACCATCAGTGCCCAAAAGTATAGTGGCTGATGTTAGGAGTGACTCGAATATACTGGGAAAGGAGCACTGGCTGTCTGGATAAGGAGCTTACGGTTTCATGTTCCCGCCGGCGGTCAAAACGCGGGTTTGTTGATTCTACTTCTGAGGTCCCCAAATTCCGAGGCTGGAGCGACATGATGTATATGTTCGGAGATCTTTTGCCAAACGAAGCGGTTGAATTGACAACCAGGGGACGGACACGGCAGACACTGTGGCGAAGACATAAGAAACCCTCCTTGAGATGAATTCCTGAAACGCAACTCTCGGTCCACCTTCGAAGCCATTCTGACGACCTTCAGTGGAGTTGAAGTAGCTCGAGTGCCATCGTCCAGCCGGTTTCCAAGTGGGTTTATGCTGGTACTTCCTGAACGACCACATGGTAACTACGAGCATCGTGTGCCCATTATCAACTGAACCATGACGCATTTCTCCCAGACCAGTCTCTTGTTTCACATCCAAATTGCCTCCTGGGGTGTTGTGCATGAAATTTCGTCGCAAGTGATGACACTCATGGTGCTTTCGATGTTACTATGACATGCGAAGTTGGTGTCGGGGACGAGATGATATGCAGAATGCAAGGAGGTCTCGTATTCATTGACGATTCTGTTGTTATCGAAATAGAGGAAGTTTGTTGTGGCGATGACAGCGCCAAGAGCGACCGGAGACGTCGAGGATGATGAGAGTGAGAATGGGACAGATTAGGAAGAGGTTGGCCAGTCACGGCGCATGATGAACTCCATTGAAGATTCTCAACAGTGGCTAGTACTCGTATCCTTGAAAGCGCCAGCTAGGGTATTCTCATGACCCAGCGTCAACGACAGAGGTATGTCAAAATTGTCCGTGTCTGCCAAAGAAACGGAAAACCCATACTAGTCGATCAGGGCTTTCAGAAGCCATCAATGAATATAAATATACAGAATGGTGTCATGACTACACTCACATCGTTTCTTTGCTTTAACCACACTCGCTTGCATCTCGTTTAAAGCTCTCAAGAATCACCAACCGCTGTCGATCATACCGGAACCAAGACTATGTCAGGTTATAAGGCACTGATTGGAAAAGTGGCGCCGTCGTTTAGGCTCAAGAAACACAATAGCGAAATCCTTGAAGTCAAGCCTGGTGAGACTGGCCGGCCCCTTGTTTTATTCTTCTATCCAGAGTCTGGTCAGTATGACTACCCTTCAGAAGGTTGAACAAGGAGCGTCTCACTTGTTTCATGACAATATTAGGGTCGTACGGGTGCACGAGACAAGCCTGTCAATTTCGGGATGCTGTTGCAGGTGGGTAGTCCTTGACGGTCATAACCTCTATTAGGTGCCAGGTTAAATTGTCATCGACAGAAAAAGTGAACTTTTCTCCGGAAAAGGTGCAGATCATTGGAATAAGCCCCGATCCAGTGGAGAAACAGAAGGCGTTTGTTGAGAAAGAGAAATTGACGGCGAGTTTCATCCCCGCCCACTTGACTCTTAGCCCGCCGTTCGCTGATACTCGGAGTATTCAGTACCCAGTTTTGAGTGATGAGTCCAAGGAGGTTTTTCAGCTGTATGGAATTGGGAAGGGAATGTGGGGCCTCGTCCAGGTGGCTCGTGTGACTTTCGTGATCGACAAGAAGGGGATTGTGAGGTGCGGCTTCCATAGCAACTGACCCTGAAGTCTGGCTGATGGCTCCGCTCAGAGATGCATTCGAGGGAACCATGAATTATGGTGCACACACAAAGTTTGTTGAGAAGTGGTTGGAAACTCTAAACTCGGGGGGAACTGAGACGGAAAGTTCTAAGCCTGCTGCTTCGGCAGAAACGGGAGAATCAGCGACGGAAACGGAGCAGGCAAAGGCGTAGCTTCTGGTATTGCTAAGCCAACGGCGATTGTTCGAGATTTAGAGTTAATAGAATGAGAGTTTACCAGCATTTGTGAATGAATTTGAGATGCCATAGTGCAAGGCGTCCTCCAAGAATTTGCTGGCCGCCACGTGGTTTGCAGTGGGAAATCACATTCCCGGCCTTTAGAGTTAGCCAACGGCCGGCCGATGTGCATCCTCTGGGTCAGCTCGTGAGGCGTATGCATTGCGCTTTGCACCGACCTCGTCTCCAGTATATATTTCCCCGTTTAAAATCGTCATCGTACCTTTCCGCACCTTCAACTCCTTCACTCATAAGCCCACAGTTAATAGGGTCCTTCGGATCTAAAACAACTTGGTTTTCAATAACGTCTGTGGATAGAGGGTGTCTAGCTGTCCTGGGCCTTATTCCTGGACCACAACATCTCATTCGCCAAAGGAATAATTATAACCTACTTCGCCATTTCTCTACTTCGAGGATTTCAAACATGCCGATTGTTACTTCAGTAACCAAGCTGCTCGGGATCCGAGTGTGAGCATTCCCCAAACCTGTCTTGTCAGTACGAGGATACTCACAACTCGCAGGCCAGTTGTGCAGGGCGGCATGCAATGGTATAGGCGCCTATTCGGTGTATATGATAGTGTCTAATCGTCCATAGGGTTGGCGTCCCGAGACTTGCTGCTGCTGTATCTGAAGCCGGAGGACTGGGTACGCGTTCCTTCCATATATCTCACTTTTGAGGTTCTATCTTATTATATAATAGGTATCCTCACTGCTCTGACGCAACCCTCGCCTGACGCACTTCGTCAAGCCATCCGTGAGACTCGTAAGCTCACGTCAAAGCCCTTTGCGGTCAATATCACCTTCCTGCCCAGTATCAACCCCCCTGACTATCAAGGCTATGCTAGAGCTGCTGTTGAAGAGGGTGTACGCATCTTCGAGACGGCAGGGAACAATCGTGAGCAGTGTCCCATATCTCTTGTGTCATTGCGTGTCAGATTGACAAGGCATGCAGCCGCCCCCTTTATCAAATACTTCAAGGAGAATGGCTGCATTGTGATCCATAAGTGCACTACCATACGACATGCAAAGGTACGAAACCGCATTCATGATGTAGGCTCACACTGACACCAACTGTAGAGTGCTGAAAGACTCGGCGTCGATGTTTTGAGTATTGACGGTTTTGAGTGTGAGAAAAGTCTTCTGTTGGCGGTGAACAATGTATCTGAACAACACTTTGGATACCCTGTCAGGCGCTGGTCACCCCGGAGAGGATGACATCGGTGGACTGGTCTTGGTATGAGGTTATCAATCACCCTCCGAAGTATCTTACACCGACTATCTCCAGCTCGCACGGGCTGCCCAGGAATTGAAGACTCCCTACATCGCATCGGGAGGTATTGCCGATGGACGCGGCTTTGCCGCGTGCCTCGCATTGGGTGCTGCTGTAAGTCCTTCATATCCTCGGCGCTGAAATCCGACGTTTGATGATTTATTCAAGGGTGTGAATATGGGTGTGTAAATTCGTTGCCGCTTTTGACATTGCGAATCTAACGTGTGGTGTGGCGTTGTGAATGCATCACAGGAACTCGCTTCATGTGCACTGTTGAAAGGTTCGTGGGGAGTTTTGTTTGCCGGTGGTATTGAGATTAAAATTAGCCTGCAGCCCTATCCATCAGAACATCAAAGACAAGATTGTCGCTTCCACTGAGCGTGATACGATCCATATCTTCAGAACTCTCCATAACACTTCCCGCGTATACAAGAACAAGGTCTCCGTGGAGGTTGTCAATATCGAAAGGCGGCCTGGCGGTGTCAAATTTGAAGATATCAAGCATCTGGTTTCTGGAGTACGAGGACGTAAGGTCTACGAACTTGGAGACCCTGATTATGGGATCTGGTCGGCAGGTATCGCTGTCGGGTTGATCAATGATATCCCTACATGCGAAGAGCTTCTGAGGAGACTTGAACGTGATGTTGAGAATATTGTCTCCGGACTCACCTCTGCTGTTGGTGTCCAACAGCAATGTCCTGTGTCTAAGGCTAAGCTGTAGGATACAAGTGTCGGTGGGTTCTGTATAGAATGTATGCATAATATAGTTATACATTGTGTCTGCGCGATGCCTACGGAGACAATGCTAAGTCGGTGCGGGCGTATTGCAAGGTACCGTGAACATATCCCATGTCACGATAGACTTGAGTCCCACCTTTTGCACCATTAGAGAAGGCCGGTCGCGGTGATGGTATGTAGATTTCCGCCATCCATCATCTTGGGAAGACAGGGGTTTGGTTAAGGGCTGAATGGGATTGCAATGGACGCGACTAGTCCCGTGATCGTGTTGCCGCAACGTGGTGAGACCCCGAGTTGTAAGTTCCGAGGAAATGCCTAAAATGGAAGACAGTGACCGGAAGAACTGTTAATTGGGTATTTTTTCCGGTGATCGCGGGAGGAGTGCGCCGGGTCTTGGCAGCATCGTGGTGTTGGTTGAAGTGTGATTTGTTCGACTGTCGACAACGTTTCACATTTCGCTCTTCCCCTTTCTTCTTTTTGTTCTTTCGTTCTCGCTTTAATACCGTAGCATGGCTTCAGCGAGCCCTTCCACGTCGCCCCCGCGAACACCGGTCGACCTGCGCACTGGTACAGTGGCAAATACTGCACGGAAATCCGCAACACCATCAGACGACTCGTACATCGAAGATCTCTCCTTCGACTATGTTTTAGGCGAATCGGGGAGCGTGCAAAGAGTGTCAAAAGGTTCTTCAAAAGCTTCTCCACAGACGTATACACCACCCACACCACCCGAGGACGCAATTGAACCAAAGGACCTGAAGAAACCACCATCACCAATCTCTCTCAACTCTCCACTTGGACGCTCGTCACTCTCACGCTCAGAAAGCGCGTATCCTGTTCTAGAAACAGTCTCTGGTCTCACATCAGACAAACTGGAAAGGCCTGCCCGTTCATTCAGTCGTGTCGCATCAGGCCCACTATTATCAGCTGCAACTTCATATGCAACACCAACTGCATCAGCAACAGCGAAACCTCGTATCGCACCTCGCAGAATTACTCTCGACGAAGCTCCCGAGAAGAACGACCTCGTAGCGGTCTCATCCCGCTCAAGGCAGGTTCTCGATTCACAGTCTCACACCCATCAGGACGACAAGGAAAACATCAGTGAATCTGATGAGAACCCACACCAGATAACCGCACCTGGAAAACGACGGCACTCGCCTCCGCTGGCTTTAAGACCCTCCGCACGCCCGGCATTTCGCACCACATACTCTTCCAGTAGTGGCACCAGGCCGTTGACAGATGTTCCACAACGCACTTCACATGCGCGTCCGATAGCGCCTGTGCATGCTCGTGCCGGGCGGATACTGAAGTCTATATCAACGTCCTCTGCAACTAAACACTCCAGCGCTACACTTGATCGGTATCACGAAACCGATGTAAGTGAGAACGAGTATGGGCCACCACCCACGTCTGCCCCAGCAAACTATGGAGAGAGAAACTCACCGGTTAGGTTTGCACAGGGTGGCTTGGAGAGTGATATCGGAGAAGATGCAGATGTTGACCCTGCGAACAACCCAGCTCCTAGTTCCGCTACATCCGGTATGTTTGGGAGACAGAAGAACCATCTGGCTCTGGGGAATGCTGCAGCGGCCAGTTTGCTTGGTCAATCGTCAAATAATCGACCGAGACGGTCAGCGAGCCTAAGCGATGCTTTGGGTATGTGCCGAAATTGCATTGTTGGATAAACGTAACTGATGGCATCTTTTATATAGCTCATGACGACTATCAACTACAAGTTCAGCAGCAATATGTGAATGGCCACTCGCGTCCTGGCACGAGTTTGGGTGAATTTTGATCATACGATCCTTTGAGATGAAGATTCACCTGCGATCTTAGGTATGAGCACGATTGCTGAGAACCCAGACGGTGCAAGACGGGTCACAGTCAAGGAGAGAGAACAGCAGGAAGAAATTTTGAGCGACTGTGAAAGTGAGCTTCTGACGCGTTACTGTATCCTAAGTTCCCAGGCTAACAATAACTAGAATACATCCGAGAGCTCGAAATCGAACATCGAGAACCAGAACCTCAAGCTCGTCAGACCCCTTCACCCACTCACTTAAATGCACACCAAGCTCGCTTAAACCATGGCCATCGCCGACAAGAGTCAGATACACTAAAGAGCATTTTGCCTTCATCCGTGGGCTCGCCGACCATCGTAGACCACTTATCCCGAGTGCCCTCCAAGCCGGGTCACGGACGTACCTCGCCTCCCTCGGCACGGACATCGCAAGATAGAATTTCGCCACCCTCCTCGCGACTACAAGCTCGTGTTTCCCCGAAAGGCCGAGTCTCCCCTTCTAGTACCAAAGGCCGCCTGTCACCCCCCGACAGTCGACCCGCTTTACATGCTGATAAAGAATACCCGAAGCATCGTCGTAGTCCTACAGCGCCGGATCCTCCTACCACCAGCAATTTGGTGAGCGCAGGTACCTCCCTTGCTTCGTCTGGAAAGACGTGGACAGCTGGCGAGCGAGAAGAAGAGTACCAAAGCGAACGCGAGCGGGAGCGTGAACATGATCGAAGGTCACAAGCGCAACCCCCCGCCTCACGTCAAGCATCTCCACCTCCCCCGGCGTACACGACGCAACCCATCGCAGCTCCTCCAAAACCCACAACTGCTGCAGCACCCACCCAACCTCCTCTTACTCAGTCCGTCACCGGACATGCTCCTCCACCTCCCATGCAATCACCGCGACACATTGTGGTCAACAAGAAAGCATATGCTCGCCTTGATATGATAGGAAAGGGAGGATCATCACGCGTCTTCCGGGTGATGAGCCATAACAATGAGCTCTACGCTATTAAGCGTGTTTCGTTGGACAGGACAGACAACGAGATGATGTCCGGCTATATGAATGAGATTGCACTACTGAAGCGGTTAGAAGGGAACAGTCGGATTATTCGGTTGATTGATAGTGAAGTTCGGGCGGGACCTGGAGGGAGCAAAGGGCATTTATTGTTGGTTATGGAGTGCGGTGAGATTGACTTGGCGAGGTTGTTGCAAGATCAGATGAAGTATCCCCTGAATATGGTTTGGGTGGCATATTACTGGCAACAGGTATGTGACGAAACGTACAGATGAGGTCTTTAGCTGACGACGTTTTAAAGATGCTGCAGGCCGTGCACGTAATCCATGAAGAGAAGATTGTGCACTCTGACCTCAAGCCTGCCAACTTTGTGCTCGTTCGTGGACAGCTTAAGCTCATCGACTTTGGTATTGCGAATGCCATTGCCAATGATACCACCAATATCCAAAGGGATCATCAGGTGAGGAAATAAATGCTTCGTTGAGTTTCGGCAGGCACCGATGAAAATAGGTTGGTACTATCAACTACATGAGTCCCGAAGCCATTGAATTACCCGACGGTATGCGTCGCCTCAAGGTTGGAAGACCCTCCGATGTTTGGTCATTAGGCGTCATCCTTTATCAAATGATTTATGGCCAGCCTCCATTCCAGCATCTCCCTTTCCTGCAGAAAATGAGGGCCATTCCCGATCACAACCACGTCATCGAGTTCCCGGAATACTCCATTCCCACTCTTCCTGCATCAAAGGGTTCGAATGGCGACCAAATTTCGCCACCGACGAAACTCGACCACCTCAAGCGACGCGTACGAAGTGATGTCATTGACAGTATGAAGAAATGCTTGACCAGAAACTCTAAAGAACGAGCGACCATTCCAGAGTTACTTGAGCATAGTTGGTTGTCGATGAAAGAATGTGAGTCACTTGTTCCCTATTTGTGGACCTCCAAGGCTGATTGAACTGACATGGATTACAGCCGAACTGAATGCCCCCGTGAAACCTCAACTGGCTGCAGACGAAACAATTATCAACCCTTATTATATGCGGCAGTTGCTCCAGTACGGCATTAAGCTGGGAGCTGCACAGGGCGAGACTATGGATTCTGAAGCCCTTTTGAAGGAGGCCGAGGTACGTGAACGTGCTGTTACATATTCATTCGATATCGATGTATTGTTCCTCACAGCGTCTGGTCGCGGAGCTCAAAGCCCTCCAACCCTAATACCGTGACTGGTCTCATCTTTCATTCCATCGACTTGTTTCAGTGCGACACATCACCATCACAACACCGTACTTTCCATTTGCATCATGTAGTATTGTCATTCCCATGAACAATCTTTTGCATCCGTCTCATTTCTTGTCTTTCGTCCCGCAAGTGAACTCGTTATTTCCATCTACCTGCTTCTGACCCCGCTTTCATTGCTTTGTGTCTTCCCACCTTAAATGATCAAAATCTCTGATCAATGGTGAGAAGTATTGCTGTGATGGTCGTGTATTCTGTATGGCTCTCTTGTTCCTGTATTAGAGGCTCTCTTACACCCTTTTTACTTTATTATTTGTTTGACGGGTTGTTTTTTTTTCGTTTTTATTTGTCTTCTTTCTTGGTTCAGCTTCGCGCTGCCAGTTGCCTCTTAATTATGCTCTTCTACTTCCTCTATGTTATGAACTCTATGCAATGTCGTCTCTTCGAAAAACGTATGGCCATTTTTTCGCTCCTTTGTATATTATCTATGGGTACTCCCCTATTGCTTACCCTTTCCTTGAATTAAGTGTATCAGATCGAACCTTGCAGCAGCCGCTATATAAAAAGGGGTGTGTCGTTCCCGACTTCGCCATTGGAATGATGCAAATGCGAGCACCTATCGTCTTTGGTTCTTTCCCGCTGATGTATTCTAAAATGGTAACTCGAAAAGATGTAGAGTACCCTAAACCCTGACAACCAAGGTATCACACAATAGGTAAATACCTCCCAAAGCAACCTAGCCTGGGTGATCGGACTCGATCGGTATTGCGTATGGTCTGAATAAAGGGACAAGAAGTCTAATTTTATATACCACTGGTCCCCCGGGTCCCAGCCAAGCGTGACATGGGCTGTTTTCTGTTCTTGGAACATGCGCTACTTCTGTGCTACTTTAACTTAGTCTATATGGGGTTGGCATGTCCTCAATGTGTCGTGGCGGCAGTTTCACGACTTGCCAAGATGTCAGCTCCCCAGAGTTGTGGTACTCATGAGAGCCATTTCGTGAGAGCCATCCAGTTGTTCATTGTATAGCAGCCAAACGTGTTTAGCCGTTCCCATTAAATGAAGTTGTTTTATCTCCGACATGTAAAATTCGATTTTCTCCGCTGTCCATCAGAATGGGGGCTCGGCGATGCCAGACTAGGAATCGCTTGTGGAGTACCATGCGCGGTGATGCTGCTGTTCTCGTTTGATTCGGACTTGCGCATAATGCTCAACTCGCAATCCCACGCAGTACACAAGAAACCCTATCCCTCCTTAGGACTTCTTTTCATCTCGTCAAGTTCGAGCCTGGCTGAAACACCATCGGGACAAATAGAGTAAGCTGTACAATGCCCTTGTTGTTAATATGGCATAGAACATCCCCATCTATCCCAAGTGGAGTGATAATCAAGCCAGTGATACGTGATGCTTGGTTTGTAAAATTGTTTTCACATCTCGGGTTAGGGACAATTTAGGTGGCTGCTGTCTGGCAAGGATGAGTCTGATGGGAGAAGCACGGCCTATGAAATTAAAGTGCCCGGCATTCAACTTTCAACTGCGACAAAATAACGATGCTTAACTCGCAAGACAGTAGCTTCCTCAGAGCTGCGATCTCATTTTTCTGATCTCACGCCTTTCATCATCTTGATCGAGAAGCCACCACACAGGGCAGACTTCATAAATAAATTTTTATCAGTACACATTAACTATCCGAGCGCGAATATATCAGAACAACGAGCGAATGCAAAACGGAGTAACAAAATACAGGCGATACTGGGCAATAGCGAGGACAAAATTCAAAAAAAAAGACATAATCCAGGAAATGGGAGATAGATCAGCAAGCGCGTACCAGGTGAGGAAATATGGGTTACTTGAGATAGAGCTTCCGCGAAACAAGAAATGATGGAAAGGATAGTAACGCAATGATATCAGCGGAGGCTAGACGATGCTCCCAGCGACAGAAGAGCCTCCATCCAGTCGGATAAAAACCCCGAGGTTTCCTCCCTACTACCACGGGTATGAGGAATGCTCCTAATGAGCTTGGCCAATGTGGGGATAGGATGCCCTGCCATAGTCAACTTCTCTATCGATAGTGATCTTGACGCCGGGGTTCTCGGTTTCAAGGACGGCCGGCTTCACCTCAGATTCGTTGACACTGCTCTTATTATCGGACCATTCTGGCTCCGGTTTAGCGGCCCAATCAGCCTCAGGCTTGGTGCGCACTTCATTGAGATTGATATTTTGAGGATGGAGAGAGACGTTGGTCTGAATTCCAGAGCGGGCGGAGATGGCATGAGCACTGCGAGAAGCGTGGGAGCCTGAGGCGCTGGAGGGGGCAAATGAACCACCATAGTCCAGTTTCCCACGTACCGAAAGAACGATACGGAGGGTCATTGAGGTTGTGAGGACAGCGGCCATGCTAGTGACGATGGTCTTGATTGGGTCTTCCGGTCCTGTGGGTGTAATGATAAACCAGAAGAGCATGTTGACCATGTTGACAATCCAGATGGCCTATGAATATGTCAAAATTTTTACCCCCAAGTTGACACTCGAAATGGACTTACACCGTAGAGATTGAGCCCATCGCGAAGCATTAGCTTCCATGGGCTGGGAGGTTTGGGCCCTAGTGACTTGATCGAACGCGCTAGGGCGAGGGTGAACTAGAAAAGGCGTCAGAATTCACAAGTAAACATGCAGGGAAGACTTACAGAAACCGTGTAGAGGAGGGTCGGAGCCACCCAGTAAATCCCAACCCAGTTGTGCTTTGGCCCAGCAATGCAGCCCTGGCCCTCCTTGAGGGGAACAGCTATTATGCAGATAAATCAAGGTTACAAGAACAGGGACAACACTGGCACATACAGCGGTAGAATCCGCAAGCCACACCAGTCACGACGACTTGGACAGCAAAAAGCGTCCCCATTAGGCTCATAATTCCCCGATGTTTGTCATAAATGGCGGTGATACGAATAACGTGGACAGCTGTGACCGGAGGTGTCAGTCGAATACCACCGACCGAGCTAGAGATATACACACCAGAGGCGGCGGCTAGCAAGATTGCAGTGCAGATAGGCTCGAAGAGGAAGAAGTGTCGACAACGCTGGAAGATGGTTAACTAAATATAAATGAAAGGGGAATGAGAGGATTAACTTCTTGCGACCAGTTGGTATCAAAGAATGCGACCGCTGGGACAAATGAGTAAGTTCTCAACAGAAAAATTATGGTGCCACGTACCCACTACAATAAACTCAGCGGGCATGAAAAGCCTAAGGAAATGGAAGAGAATCTTGAGAGCAGGCCATCCTGGTGTTTTGAGAAGGCGCCATGTTCTCGGGGAGAGGACGAGGGTGTCCCAAGCGGCGACAGTGAGAGTACAGACAAGGAAGTATTTGTGTGCGCTGAGATGGGGCGGAAGGTTGAGGGAGTCAGGTAGGAAGGCGGTGATGTCTGGCGTCGCCATGGGTGGGTGGGGGAATCAAATCTGCTGCTTCCAGTTGATATAAAGCCGCGCCATTCGTCTCGTTACGCCGTTACTGACTGTCACCATGTCACAAAGGTTCTCGGGGGTCCAATGATCTGATCGGCGGGTGCCCCAAGCCATCTGCAACAACATAGCTTCTTCCCTCGACGCACTGTCGACTACGGTGCCGCCCACCCATGTCAGCGGCGCCAGAGGAACCTACTCACTCCCCAAAAGTTAAGGACTCAGTATGGGGAGGCTCTACCAGCAGCAATCTCTACCTGTACGTCCGACAATCACCCTTGTTAGCTAGCGATGGAACCTAATCTTGACTTTTGCAGTGCCACCTTCCTTGCCACCCTCTTCCTGCTTCTCTTCGGTTCTTGTTGCATCGTAATACGTTCCTACATGCTGCGTCGCCGCTTTCGACGTCATATCCAGGAAATACTCTCTGCTGAGGGCCTAGGCGGTAGTTCTAAGCGATGTAGGTGCCGCAAGCGCCGGCCGAATTTTCATGATAGGTGGATCGCTCCAGCAGCGGGCTCCAGCTGGGGGGATATAATGGTGTGTCATGTCTATTTCTCCCCTCGAGTATAGCCGGGATGACCATTTTTAGCCATTGTCCCTCCGTATCGTATTCGGTAAATGCTCTTCCAAGCATGAGGATCCAAAGCTGGAAGTCAAAACCGAGACGAGGAAGCTGGGAATCAAGTCCTGGAAGTCATCCGGCTGCGCGAATCCGGCACAGCAAGATCACATAGACCACGCGAGCGGAACTACGAAATTCGAAATTGCCCAGGTCTCTGTCTTGATTGAGATGCCCTCTCCCGAACGGTCTACCCTGTACGGGCATCAGAGCTCACATCTCAAATCAATTGACGAGAATGATGATGATGAGAATGAGATGCTCCCAGAGCTTGTCATAGGCTATGCTCGGTGTCACAAACATTGGTGGATGGATGCAATAACAGAAGTCGCCCATGCCCAAGTCGAGCACAATAATACCCATCATACCCAATAATAAAATTTCCCTTCCCCATCACTTTGATTCATTTCAATTCTTGACCCACATATTGATATCATCACCCCACTAGGAGATACACATGTTCAATTCCCATGCCCTCTTCTTTACCTGTATGCACAGCGATTGTAGTAATAACGACTGGACTTGTTGCTAAAAATAGCCCTCGCGTGGAGACCCGCTTCCTGTCATCTCGAAGGATCTGATCGCCTAGCCAAGTCAGCACGATCGCCAAGTCAACAAAACCAAAGGAATATATTAACCGATGTAACTCGACAACTTATGTTATAAAGCCAATCTAGCCTACGTCTGGCTTCAAGGGAGGCAAATTGGTTAGAACCAGTGTCTACAGTTCATCATCGCCATCACCATCATCATCAATATCATCAATCTCGAACACCTCTTCTTCAGAATCAGAAGGATCGAAATACTCAAATTCCTTCACGTGGTCCTTCAACCACCGCTCGGACAAAAGATCCACGTCATCTTTCTCACTCATAAACACCCTCTTCACCGGCACTCCAGCCTTCGCTCTCACTTCAATAAATTCCCTCATCTGCTTTCCCGAAATCCCAGAAGTCGTGATTGCCTCGAGTGCCGGACAATAGATCTTTCTTGCCGAAGACCCAGCATCTGAGCTCGTGCTGGTCTTGAGAAGCGCTTCAAAGAACATCTCCCCCTCACCGATGCAGTTCAGATTTAGGGACTTGAGATTCACCAACTGCTCCAACATTTTATCCACCAATGCGCGGCTGCAAGGTAACCCCGAGACCTTGAAGTTTTCCAGCCCAGACAACAATGATTTGGATCGCCCATGGGGAGCTTTACACAGATCCTTCGCGAAGTCAGTGTAATCCTGCTCGTCGAAATCGAGGGCGAGCGACTTGATGTTGGGTGTATCCAGGAAGCGAAGGAGGGAGCAAGCGTAATGCGGGCTGTGGTATCGCAGCGTGAGACCCTCTAATGAGGGTACCTGGATGGGTGTCGCGCCTGCAGCTCGCCAGTCGTCTTCAGTCCCTCGAGGACCAGAAAGGCAAAGTGTCAGTATCTTGATGTCAGAGGACTTGAGTATAGTCTCGAGTGTCTTGTAAGACGGTCGCACTTCCTCCGTATGATAAGCCAACTCGATATCCTCCACGTTTTTAAAGATACCCAAGGATGCATCCCAGTCAAGATGGACACCCCAAAACGTGCAATTTCGTAGGCGTGGTGTCTGACCATGGAACGGAGTGAATCTGGTCGCAAGGTGTCGCGGTCGGAATAGCTCTCCACTGTCGTTGTCGTCGTAGTGGTAGAGCTCCATGACCTCGAGGGTGTCCGCAGGCCCACATTGGTGAAGCCTCGCAAGGAGGAGGTATATCCACCTGTAGTCGCTCACACTGGTAGATAGTGCCCGCCAATGCTGCACGCGAGGTATTAGCAGATCCAGAATTTCCGACAACTCGGAGATACTATAGTAGTGGTCATCCAGAAGTTCACGATCAGGTAGAGGGCTGTCGAGACCAGGCCGGGTGTGCCAATTTGGGTCACCGAAGATATCGGGAAGTGAAGGATCCAAACGATCTATCGACTTTTTGAGGCAATCAACAAGTTCTCTATCTCGTTTCTGGCCTTCCATCGCATGGAGTTCTGGCTCGTCCTCGTATGCATCTGCATATGTGCAGTCGATAATGATGTCGAGTGGTGCGTTTTTGGCTCGTTCAACAAAGGCTATGTGCTTGTCGAACGGTGTGCCTTTTTGAAAATCAAGGAGTGTCCAGAGGGAAGGCGTGGCGAGTGCTATACCACGCCAGCGTTTGCACACATGGGAGACGAGCACTTGGAATGGGAGCTCGGTTTCGTCTTCATCATCACCCGTACCCTCTTCATCATCTCCGTCTGCTTCGTCGTCTCCATCCCCCTCTCCACTGTCCTCAATTTTTGCTTTCCCCCTTGTTTTCTTCCCCCTCCGCAATACCTCCTCGTCTTCGTCAACATCACTCCACTCCTCGTCGTCTTTACTATTTTCCTCCACTTCCACAATCTCTTGCCCCGTTTCGTCCTCGTCTTCATCACTCTCATCCTCTTCGCTGTCGCTGAAACCCGACTCATACTCCTCATCATCCTCTCCGAACTGCTTCGCCTCAAATTCCATGTTCATCCCCATCTCGAATATGTAGGCTAGAAGTTCATCCGGCAGCACATTGATAGGACACTTATCTCCTTCTGGCGGAACAAATGGGTTGTTTTCCAACATCTCTTTTGTGATTTTGAACATCGCGGCTTCTGGAGATAGATCCGGTTCTTGTTTGAGTAGTGCGGTGAGCTTCGATTTGATATCTGAGTTGAGCTGGTCTTTGAAGTTTTTGTTTTCCATCTCTGAGTGTTCCCTGGGGAAGGGGACGAGGATGGGTCGAGTTAATTCAACCGTTAGAATAGTAACGTAAAAAAAGGCACTCACCCGTCCCCGGACTCGTCGTGTAAAGTGGGGAAGCTTTGACGCAAAAACACCTAAATTCTGCGTAGATTTTTTGCCTAATCTTATCACGGCACGTGGCGATATGATATCACCCACCCCTTATTGAACAACTGAACATACTGAATAATCCCTCACGAGAAGGAAGTGTTTTATTTATGACGCGATCCCTCATAACTCGTCTTGAAGCATATAATGATAGAAATACAGAGCTTCGCCTCCGGTTTGTACAACAATTACTTTCCGTTATAGTTGCAGTTTCCATGCGAAAGTTGCACCGCCCTTGAATTTAGCAACATAGGGGAGAGAGACATATGAGGTTTAAAGGTATTATTTTAGTGGACGCATGCTGCATACCATGATATGAAGAAACATGCAAAGATCGTACGATGAGGGGAAGTGAACGCCTGAGTGAGCCAACCATTTACTCTTCTTCCTCCTCCTCCTCCTCTTCCTCCTCTTCCTCCTCCTCCTCTTCCTTGGCCTGATCGAACACCTGGGTGGCGATCTGGTCCAAGTCTCGTTGGCCACTCTCCGTAATCCTTCGTCCACCATTGTCCGACTTCTCCAGCACACCAATCTTCTCCAATGACTGGCAGACCTTTCGCTGAACGGAGGCGGATGAAGCAGCATGGTGTGATGGGCGGTTGCCGCGCCTGTTACGGCCACCGTGGAGTTTTGTCAAAGCGCCGATTCCGACATCTTTGCGGAGGTATATGTGCCGCGCAACAGCAGCTGTTTACACGAAGCACGATTGGGTGTTGGTCATATGGGTTAGGGCTGGTTAGAGGTACGGACCTGCGCGGATGTAGAACCAATCGGGGTCATAAGGGGCAAGTTCCTTGTAGGCGCCAGTCTTCACAATGTCGACCCATGTTGGCACCTCGAGTTTTCCAGATCTCTTGAGGTGAGAGGCATAAGCGGCGATAAATGCGTCTGCACTATATACCAGAAAATCATAGGTTCAGCGTTTCATTTGGACATAGATTATGGCTATGCGCACCTAATGTCCCGTACTCCCGGCATGTTGTTTTTGGTGGTCTTGAGGAACGAGCGCGAGGGCTGTCGGACACGACGTTGGCGGGCTTTGTGTGTATTAGTTTTGGACGACACGCACAGGGCCTGGCGGCTTCGGCAAAACCCGCAAAACTGTACAGGAAGGTATGGCTTAGTCAGCTCGTTGCCTCGTGTTCTTTTTTTCCACCTGCCCCTTCTTCAAAGCAACCATATTCTTAATGCCCTATCACCTCACCCCGGGTTACTGCATCAGAGTACAATCGATTCTTCGTGCATTTTAGACGTCCGAAATTCTGTCACTTCTTTTTGTTTGTCCATAAGGACCTACCTCTGCTTAAGATTAGGTCTTTTGGTATTGTTTTCTTGACATGATGGACATTTGTCTTAGCCCCGTACGTCGTCGGTGAATCACCCTGCGCTCGAAGAAGTCAACGCCCAGTACGATGCCTTCTATCTACTTGGGTTGATCCGATGTCATTATTTTCCCACGGCCGTCATGTGGCCCACACACATCTCGCATCTGCTCCCATCCTACTGCCAACCTACTTCAACCCACGAGTCCGTCCGCAGCTTGCACAATGCTTTATGGCACTCCGTTGAGGACCAATTTGCTATACGACCCCAATGACCACACTTCTTCTCCTACCGGCGCTCCACTGCGACCCCGACTACTCACTTTACCTCCTGAACTGGACCGGAATGATGCTGCTAGTCCCCTCTCATCCCCACCCTCATCAACGCCTATCAACCTTTTACCAGCGGAGCTCCTTATCGAAATATTTGCCTACTGTTCCACTATTGAGGCTCTGGCACCCCTCACTCTACGTTCAGTGTCACCACACTGGAGAGACATAGTCGACACATCCCCTCTAGTCTGGCGACATATTTCGCTCGATGACGAGTGTCGCTCATTATCCGTACAACGACGGCAATCAGAAATGTGGGCTGAATTATCCTACCCACTCCGCTTTGACGTCGAGGTCAACGCGAATAATCTGGACAATATACTTCCATTACTCTCTCCTCTCTTGCCGTTTATCGACCGCTGGCGATCGTTTACGCTGACGGGTCAACGGGAGGAGGAAGTGGATACGACAGAACTTCTCCTTAATTCTGTCACATTCAATCATCTCAACATATCCATCTGTGAGTGGGATGCGGAATACCTCGAAGAGGAGGAGGTGAAATCGACGTTCGTGCCAACATATCCAGTGTGGCCGTTCTGTTACATGATGAATGTCTGGATGTATACACTCCCCTCTCCCCAGACCTTGGCTCCTCTACGGTTTACTTGTGTCTCAATCACCGAAGGGAGTTTTGGTACTGTCCTCGCCCACCCACGATCTGTTCTGGAATTTCTACAAGCATGTCCAGCACTAGAATCTTTCTACTTCTCCGGCTGGCCCCACGACGAAGACACCTCTAATGAAAAATTACCTGTCGTTTACCTTCCTAGCCTCCATACCCTGCGCCTCAAGAGCACATGTTCCGCACGTGCTTACCTCTCCTCCCTTGACACACCTCATCTCCAAAACCTTTACCTTGCACACTTGAATGTCGATTTCAAATTACAAGGGGAGTACAACGAGCCAGGCGATAGCGAAGACGAGGCTGGAGATTATTCACAGTCTCCATGGAGCGATCAGGCGACAGGGATGGGTTTGCGTAAGCTTATCCAGCGATGCAAACCCCCTATAAAAGTCCTGGAGATGGATTTTAGCGACATGCGGACCAAGGATTTCCGATATGTCTTTGATAGGCTTCCAGACTTGGAGGAATTCCGTATCGTTGCGTCGGATATGTCAGATACGGTTATCCGGCTGCTGAAGCCTAATATCCGGGAGGATGGTTCAGTGGAACTACGAGTACCTCGTCTACGCCAGCTGAAGTTGTATAATTGTCAACGACTCACTGGGAGTGCTATTGTCAGTGCTTTGGCATCGCGGGTGGCATATACGGATAAAAATACTCGGGATTGCACTTTGGTGGAGGTCGCTATCGTTGGTTGCGAGGGGTTCATGGGAACACACGAAGTGTTGTTGGAACGGACGCTGCGTAACCGTCTGCGTTTTGATTAATGTTGTACCTGCACATCTTGCTATTTGGTCATCATGCGTATTTTTTAAAGTACACCTTTCCTTCAGCGATGAAGACACTGGTTTATATTTTTTATATATTTGGGCTGTCTAGTATTTTTATGTATTCGCATCTGTGGTAAACTCAACCTCAACCTATTTTGCTCTGCTATACAAGGCAAATGCCATAAAAATTGACGAGGTAGGTGAAGATGGCATGGATTAGGTGGCATGTTTATGGGTGCTAGTACAGGCTCGCGGAGCTGAGGGGTGGCTATTCCACCTGGCATGAGAACCAAAAGAAACGGTGATACACCAAACAGGGCTTCATGATGCAGCAGAAGTATAAGTGGGGGTGTGGTAGGTGAAGGGTGCAGAAATGTCCGAAGCGGCTCATGATTGGTTCTGAGCAGTGTTCATAACCTCTGTTGGTGCAGGCATGAGGTCAGATACAACGGTTGAAGCCGTAGGGACTGACCGGCATTGTACTCTGCAAAACGGGCACCCACGCGCTCAGAGTGCTTGATAAACTTTTCGGTGCAGTTCATGATGCACGTTTCCTACCACTGCGTTAGAAATCGGAGGAGCGGGAGAAAACCGGGCAAATGTACCTCTTTCGAAGAAAGGGCCTTGCTTGTGAAGTCATTGCAGCAGGTATTAAAGCATTTCTCAGCAAGGTTAGCATACATGCGCAGAAAGTCTTGCATCTATTTGCGAATGAGGAACGGCTTAATTGTCAAAGACGAAAGGGAGTCACCTGCTTCTTCTCAATAATTTTTGACATGTGGGCCTGCTCGGCGGCATTAAAGTTGGAGAAATCCATTATCTATGTGGAAGAAGAAGCAACAGCAAGAAAGTAAAAGCGTGTGTGTGTGTGTGTGGGTAGCGGGTAAAGTGTAGAGCACCACGTCCAACAGAAATTCGCGAGTGTAAGACATCACGTGCACGGCGTTTCCAAATTCTCTGTCATCGAGTCAGGTTGATGGAATCCCGACTCCCTCGGGTTGTTTGCCTGGCCGGTATCTCTCATATGGACGCCCCAATCTCTTGAAATCAATCCCATCAGTTGCGTCGCGCTTTTTCTTCGCTCGTCTTTTTCCGATCATTGTTGTCACCACCAGTCTGTTCACTTATATACGAATCATCCTTGTGCTCGGGTTGACAATTTTCCACGCAGTGGTTGATCTCAACATGGCGATGCCTTTCAGAGAAGCTCTCGCTCGTCTGGAAAACAAACGTGTCAAATCTACGCGACCCCTCATTCCTCCCCAGATCCTTCAAGAAGACTTACCACTGTTAGTAAACCTAGATTATCCCCACCTCACAGTGCTTGTGTTGATTGTTGCCACTACAGTACTTTACAGGCCGCCCAGACAATCCTGCAAGGACGTCTTGCTGCTGAAAGAATCCTTCATGGGGATGATGATCGACTCCTCGTGGTCGTCGGGTGCGGTGCCACTACGATCTTGAGAGGATGATGTACTGATATTCAATCTATGTGCTAGCCCCTGCTCTGTTCACAACGTCGATTCAGCATTGGACTATGCACGCAAGTTGAGAGACTATGCCGAGACGGCAAAGGATGATTTATTTATCATTATGCGTGTCTATTTCGAGAAACCACGCACCACTGTCGGCTGGAAGGGTCTCATCAACGATCCCGACCTTAATGGCAGCTTCCAAATCAACAAGGGCCTGCGCACTGCCCGCGGCCTTCTTCTTGAAATTGCGAAAATGGGACTTCCCGCTGGCTGCGAGTTCCTCGACACCATCACACCCCAGTACACTGCGGACTTGGTCACCTGGGGTGCCATTGGCGCCAGGACGACAGAGTCTCAGGTTCATCGTGAATTGACTTCAGCTTTGTCGATGCCCACTGGTTTCAAGAACTCTACAGACGGAAGCATTGGCATTGCAGTTGATGCTTGCCGCGCTGCCAGAAGTGGTCATGTCTTCCTTTCTGTTGGAAAGGAAGGTTTAAGCAGTATCGTTGAGACCGAGGTCCGCATAGTTGGTTATCCCGGCTTCTTCTGGTCCATCACTGAAATCTTTTCAAGGGTAATCCTGATGTCCATATCATCCTTCGTGGTGGTGCCAAAGGTCCGAACTATGCGGCTGAGTATGTCCGCGATGCCGGTCAGAAGCTCGCCAAAGCGGGTCTTCCCCAAAAGGTCATGGTGAGTACTACCATCTTGCACTTGAAGTTAGCACTGCTTGAACCCGCGAAAAGATAGATTGCAGCCATGGAAACAGCCAAAAACAACACCAAAAGCAAGCTGAGGTCGCGGAAGACATTGTATGTTCGATTTTACTCCCCTGGATCTGGTGCTCACGGTCACGTTAGGCCAAGCAGTTGGAGTCCGAAGATACCGCTAGCTACATCATGGGGGTCATGATCGAGAGCAATTTGGTCGAAGGGCGACAAGATATCCCGCCCTCTGGACCGGCTGGCCTCAAATACGGCCAGTCCGTAACCGATGCTTGCATATCCTGGGAAACGACGGTTCCTGTCCTGGAACGCCTGCGTGAAGGCGTACGCGGCCGCAGAGAACAAGTTAGGAAGAGTGCACAGTGACCTCATCTTCCTTCCAGGAGTGTACTTATTGATTACGCCCAACATATGCACAATAGATGTCTTTCAATGCCAACTGCATGACCGTCGATGATCCAACCCTGCGTACTGATCGCTTTTGCTCGATATTACTCGCCGTCCATTATTGCTCAAGCAATAGCTATATTACCTCAACAGTCAAAAGGGGCATCAGAATTGTTGACAAAGACCTAGATGTATACAGGTACAACGCGGCTGTTCGGGCTGCGCACGGAAAAGACGCCGCTTGGGTGGCCATAAATTGTACGAACAGTTGTCGCGACCTTCATGACTCGAGCTCCATCATCGGTTAGAATGATTCTCCAGATACCACTCATCCTAGTCTTCACTCTCCTCTCGTACAGTCGCCTGACCTGGGCGTCAAACCACACCAAGCTAATCACTCCAGAAATAGATGACTATATCAAATCTGTCATTCAGAACTGGAACCTCACCGGCCTGGCTGTCGCTGTCGTTCGTCAAAACCCGGACTCTCCGACAGGGTGGGACCAGGACATCCAATCCTACGGAGTGGCAAAAGCAGATGGGACTCCAGTCACGTCGGACACTTTGTTCGCGTTGGCGTCAAATAGCAAACTCATGACTGCGTTAACTGCGGGGTTGTTGATCTCGAATGAGACATTGAAGAAGGAACGAGGGATTGATCTTTCATGGTCAACGAAAGCGAGAGATGCTTTTGGGGAATTGTGGGGACTGATGGACGAAGAGGCGAGCCGTGGGACGAACATTCAGGATATGTTGTCCCATAGGACGGGATTGCCGCGGCATGATGGGAGTAGCGTGAAAAGGGCGGGAGGGCTTGTTGAGAAAGTATGTTTACTCTTAGTTCCGTTCACTGCAATGATTGACGTGGGTATAGATTAAGACATTACGATACCTCCGTCCTTCTGCTGAATTCCGGGAAATTTATCAGTACAATAACCTGATGTACGACACATTGGGATATTTACCAGAGGTTCTGGTGAACCAGTCCCTCGGCTCTTACGTCGAAGAGCATATATTCAAGCCCTTAAACATGTCGGCTTCCACATATTCGATCACGAAAGCCGAAAGCGGACCTATGGCTGACGGCTTCCAAGTCAGTGGACAGGACCTGAAGCGTGGTTTGGGTGGGGTCAAGAAAGCAATCGTGCCGTACTACGTCAGATCTGGAGAAGAGCAAGCCGGCGCGGGTTCTGGGGGAGTTACCGCGTCTGCGCGAGATATGGTATGTTTGCTTAACCTAATGATCCAGTGGTTTCCGCTTTGTTAACTGTCTGGCCAATACCATAGGTTACATGGATGTCCACTCTTTTGGTTCTTGGACGTCACCCTCAGGAAAACCTGCAGATCATACCAAAGGAGGCTATAGAACATGCTGCAACTGGGGTGTCTGTAGTGACTGGCGTTCCCAGTTTCCCTGAGATGGTAAGAGAATCACCGTAATGCTCTGCTCATCCTTCAAATAACTTTTTCTAGAGCGTCACCGTCTATGGTGCAGGCCAAAGCATTTTCTCCTACCGGGGCTACGAAGTTGTAGAACACGACGGTAACGTCCTTGGTTTCTCTTCTGGGATTACTCGCTTGCCCAATGATAACCTCGGGATCGCGCTTCTCAATAATGACTGGGATACCAATTTTGCTCTGAATTCTATCAAATGGAGGCTCATCGACGAGCTTGTCGTCAAAGCTACGGTTCCCGATAGCCCTTTAATTGACTGGATTTCCAGGTATGTATATCTTTCAATAAAATGATCGTTGGAAATGGCATTGACTTTCTGGACGATTGTAAGATACAAGGCTCTAGACCAGATTATCGAAGAGGAGAGTAAAACCTTTACGCCTCGCCCAGATCATCCCGCCTTGCCCACCCTACCGTTCCCGGAGCTCCATCAGAGGACATACAGTCATCCGACGTACGGAGTACTCAAACTATGTTTTGTTTCAGGTTCCTCTCTGTTGTCCAAGAATAGGACAAAAGAAATTTCCAGGGCGGCGGTTGACGATTGCGCGACAATCCTCAACTCCTTACCAGTTCAAAGGATCCTCAATATTTCAGACCCTTCTGTTCCTACATTTGTCATTCCTTTCAAAGGCAGCTTCACTACGCACATACGTCTGACCCACTTCTCGAATGATGTGTTCAACGGTACCGCGATATGGTCAAATGCTGAAGTACGGTTGAAAGAAGGGCTAGGGTCTGTGGAGAAGGATGGTCATTGGACAGATGATGGAGATCTGGTAATTCCAATCCAGGATTTTGTGGTTGAATGGATTACGGACGGAGGTGAGGAGGGGTTAGCATTCAAGGGGAATATATGGGGTATGGGTGCGGGTGTGAGAGAGCCATCAGGCAGTGGGAAGGAAGGGGCGGAAGTTTGGTTCTCTCGAAAGAAGATCTAGAGACAAAGGTTCAGAAGTCGATAGACTGTATATTCTATCAACCAATTGTCCAGCTAAGGTACAAGCCATAACCGTTGGTTTGTAAAACACCAAATATCACTCAAAGGGGATCAATATGTCCAGGGAAGAATGCTCGTCCACCCTTATTTTCGTCATACCAAGGTTTGTCATGGGCCAGGAGTACCTTGACCCTTGGTAGTTGTATCAACTCCTGGACGCGCTTGATTGTCTGCTCGGCCAACTTTTTGTCTTGATGTGCGGTGTCATGCAGATGACCAGGATGACCACACGCAATGGCGGACTTCCCGGTGATCAAGTTCCAATGATGAGCAGTGTCTCCTGCGAGATACACCCAAGCCCCGTCGGCACTAGTCCGCGCGAGGAGGTTGAGGTGACCGAAGAGATGCCCCGGGGCATCAATAATGTAGAGGCTCCCATCTCCGTATAAGTCATATGCACGGGGGAAGGGACCGATGGGTTGCCAGTTTGTGCCTTCATCAAGGAACCTCGTGCGTTCTGTTGGTAGGAGATCCGTAGCAAAGAAGGCATTCGGGTTTTGGGGCCAAAGCCCGCCTTCGAAAAGCTTGAGTGTCTCCCCGCCGACAATGAATTCACTCCGAACAAATGGAGGGGTGTAGCCGCTGTGATCAAAATGAACATGGGACAAACAAACGGTGTCGATGTCGAGAGGAGACAATCCGCCTTTGGCGAGCGAATCAATGACGTCTTGTTGGACATCGACGTTATATATTTTCTCAATCCACTCGACAACTTTCGGTGGAGAGTTTTTCCAGTCCTTGCGTATCCCAAGGTCGAAGACGATCTTCTTGTTATTCGTGGAGTGGCGGAGGAGGAATGAAAGGGACGGTGTCCGTTGGGGTTCCTGTGAAGTTGCGTTGTCGATGAACATGGCATGATTCAAGAATATGTCACCCGCTTCAAGGGCAGAAACAGTGCAGTAGGGTTGATTTTCAGTAGGAGGAGGTAGTGCCATGGCGCAATGTTCACCTGTTCGGTTTATCGTCAGCGATGGAAACAGCAAGAAAAGTGACGAGACATGCCTGTACCTAGGCGGGCTGGGAGTTGCGTGATATAGTAATGGCAGATTCTCATTGTGGCTATTTATCAAGTACTGGTTTCTGTCCCCATGACTTGTTAGACCTTGACGTAGCTCCCGATCTTCCTGAGAGAAATTGCCACTTGGAGTGGGAAATGATGATAATGTGACTATAGGTGGATCGCAAGCCATCATCAGACGAGTGAGCGCTGACAATAATGGAGGCATCGTCGAACGTTATGTCCTAATGATGGAAATAAATTCCCATGAATAGATGTTACCGACGGGACTCTGGCCATGCATTGGATCCTCCTACGAATGGCTCCTGGGAGAGGGCGACAACCCAGGCCTTTTTTTAGGTGAACGGAATTGGGGACACTGCATATTCCGTCGGTGAATGCTTGAGCTTGGACCAACCAAGTCCAAGTTCGGCGAAGGCGGAGTCCTAAATTTAGAACACGTTTACCAACTTGAGTAACCTAAAACATACCACGACGTGCATACATCTGTGCAACCACCTCTACTTGCCGCGTACTACTCTGCCCGATATAGTACAACTGTCCCTTTGCCACGGCGATGCTATATTCGCAGGATCGTGGCAGCCTTGAAGTGTGTATCCATTTGAACACCCGCTTCTTGTTAATCCTTTTGACCCATGTAGAACTACGACCTCGTCAAGGAAGTTGGGCGGGGTCGCCTATCCGTTGTTTATAAGGCTGTATGTACGCGGGGAAGGCTTTGCTCTAGAATAGTAGCATTGAAAAAGGTGATGTTCTGCCAATGCCTACCTTTCGTTTCCCTGGGAACATCAGATTGAAGCTTTTGCAAGGTTGCCTTGCATCAGGGACACGGTGTTAGCAAGTTGGATGTGCCTCTTGAGTCCTTGAAACTGCATCAAGAGTTGCATCACCCCAACATCCTTGCACTCTACTCCACCTTCACTCTGCCCGGTGATTACGTTCAAGTTATGGAGTACTGCCCCAAGGGTAGCCTTGCGGAGTACAAGGCGATCAAAGACCTTTCATTTCGGGAACCTATGGCGCTCCGCCTTCTCAGGGGCCTTGCCAATGCTCTTGTCTATCTTCAAGATCGCCAGATCGTCCATCGGGCGATACGACCAACGAATATCTTGCTAGATGCGAATGAGACACCTGTATGTACCTCATGGCCGAGGGTTGGTGCATGTTCTCACTTACCTCAGAAACTTTCCCATTTTAATAGCGCTATACGATTACCCTCACGTTGTCCTCCCTGCGATCCACCAACAGAATACACAGCACCGTAGGTTACACACCTCGAATTTATTCGCTGAGACTGATGTGCGTTATAGCGAGATCAATCGCGGACAACCTGGTAGCTTTCCTGCAGATATCTGGTCGTTGGCATGTGTCCTTCTATTCTTTCTCTCAGTCCAATCGCCCAATGTAGGCATCCACCCAGTGTCTCATGTGTTTTGATGCCGTAGATAAACAAACGACTTCTAGGCAAAGATTACGACCGGCTGTAACCTGCAAAACCTGGACTGCACCCCTCAACTCCGTGGCATTCTCTCTAGCATGCTCCATTACGTAGGTTATTTCCTGGCTCATCATATGTCTCCTAATTTTCAGTCATGCCTGGCTAGTCACCTTCCCATCGATTAGATGCCTGCGCTCTTGTGACGCAGGAAATCTTCCTACATCTCGCGAAACTTCCCCTAGGTCGAGTGGCAACCTCACCTACCAATGGACCGTCTACAGAACAAGTACTCTCGCCAGCTGTCAGCCTTCCAGAACAGAAGACAAGATTCAGAAGGATCTCGATCGGAGACCCGGGTCACGAGCAACTCGAGACAAGTGGCATGCAACAGTGGACTCGGCCAGCAAGACGTGTGGTATCAGATCCTCTTACATCAAGGAGAATAGGCGTTTCTGGTGCCGTCCCAGCTGTAAGGAATGCAGCAGAGCCCATGCGAGAGATTGCGAGCGGCGTAGCACTGGGGAACTGTTCGTGTCCGAAATCTGGTGAAACCATCAAGTTCCTGTCAAGGAACTATGAGAGTAACGCCTTTGAGCCGCGGCCCCAGTTCATTGAAACATCTTGTCTCCGACCCCAATTGCAGAAAACCAAGGATGGTTGCGTTGCCGTTCTTCGCAACGGGCATATATTCGTTGAGTTCAATAGCTGTCCGAGAGGAGAAACCAGAACCAACGTCATGGTGATCAACTCCAGGCGGAACCAGGTAAATTACTATTTCCTCGACCTTTATTGACGATTTGACAGAACCTCAGGTTAGCATCTATGAGGATTCTATCCCACGGGAATCACTGTGTCACACCACACCTTCGGCTCAGTATACTAGAGAAAGCCTGCCCACCGCCTTCTGGGCTCAGTACGAAACAGCATCGGTGATTATTGATCAAATGAAGCAGCGGACGCCCAAAGTATGTGTACGACTCCTCCTCACTTTCCTTACTGAGAACCTAAGTTTATAATGTATACGAACGACGGCAAGTATACTCTGATGATGAATGGACCACCTGGCGACGTTGAGGCATCGTTCTCACTGGTCGAGGCTGCTCGCGTGTTTAGGCAAGCAGACGACGCGGACGAGATAACACTTCGAATTCGCTACTCTGAAAGCCAAGGCTTGGTCGAGCTCAGACGATATGCTGGAGGGACCAATGGCAAGATCTGGATGAAGAAGTGCATGACGTCTATCTCCAACCTGAAGGAAGTACCTCACATAGAATTGGCTAGACTGGACGAGCTCGAAAAGGATGGTCTGGCGCGTTTGGTCAGATTTTCGGAGATTTGCAAGGCAATGGAAGAATTGAAACCAACACTGCACAACCTCGACAGCGACCTAGACAAATGCGAAACCTAAAAATGACCCCAGTCCATGGATACCGTGTTACGTCGGTGAATTAAACAACTCCACTACCTCGGCATATTTTCTCAAACCCGGAATGTCATCAAGCACATTCTCCGCGGACACAAGCAAGCACACTACAATCATGACATGATCATTCCAATTGTTTAATCCTTGCGATTTTCCGGCAGTTCAGATCATCTTGTGGAACTCTGGCTATTTCAACTACGCCAATATATTTATGACAAACGTGTATATGGGCATGCATCAATATCTATGCTTACTGCAAGACATTCATGATGAGACCTGTACCGCCAATTTGTGTCCAGCTAAGCCCATAAGGCAGGTTATCTTGGATCGCCAGTTAGGGTCAGCTATGAGTCTATATATCCGGGATTCAACCATGCCTTGAATGGGAAGGGGGCTTCAGGAAGACGCTTGTCCCTGGATGGAGGAGTTCAATTAGTCCTTGATGCACGCATTTCATCTCCCCACTCCTTCGTCCACGTTAACAGCGCGCCCTCCGCCTCTCTTTTCTCTTCCTTTAACATCGTCCTCGTCCTATGAGAGAGCAACTGGTTCCTGTGAGTCTTACAAGAGAGGAGTTGGAGAAGACTCTTGGGGTATTCTTCATTGGTACGTGGTTAGCTTCGATGCGGGAAGACGAGCACTAATATCGTACGAGTCAGGTTATGTGATTTCCACTGTAATATATGGGTTCAACTTCTTCCGTATGGGTTGAAAATTGTGGTCGCTCGGAGAGTGATGCGCTGACGATGAGGGTAGAAACATGGAGATATTCGTCGCGATATTCATCAGACCCGGGGGTTCTCAAAGTTTTTGTGAGTACCACATAGAATTTCTGGTGAGGATCTCGATATCAACCTGCCCTCTTAGGTTGCGTTGGTGTGGTATGCTAAGTTTAAGAGACCTCCTCCCATATGAACCTGATCCTCTGAAACGTTGGCAGTCTGGTGGATATTGCGACCGTGGCACTGGGTCAGTAATGTGTTACGTAGCTGTCATCTTCTCTTGGTTAACCAGTATCTGGTTTCTAGTCTCGCATGCGTAGGTCATTTCGGGTTGTGTTAGATGCTCGACTGACAGATTCCCCAGCCTATACATCTACCTCATCGAGCTATTTCCGAAAACCATTGGTTTGGTCAATTTCACAACGTATGTGTGCTTTCATCGCAGTTACATAACGATATACAGCTGAGGCTTATCGTTCCAGAACATTAAGTGTAAGTTCTACCTCCGTTCCTTCTTCGGCACGGATTGCTCAATGAGACAGGCGGAGATATTACTCGCGGTGAGTCTTTTTGTCGGCCAGATGATCTACGGTCTCTGAATATCAATAGATCATCAGTGTTTTCCTCGTCCAAAGGTACGGACTGCTGGTTGACCTCATGTGAGCTAAGTCAACTGATTGCTCCATTGGCATGCCACAGTTACTTTGTGCATCGTCTATGGTTGGGTGAGTCAACAATGAATAGCACTCAGTACGGGTCTGTTCTGTGTGCTGATGGCTTGGGCTAGTACATAGGAAAGTCTCAATTGTGATGATATTGGTAGGCGGTCCTGTGGTTTGCTCTAATCAAACGTACTCATCTCCATCGTTAGGAGGTTATCGCGCTTAGTGCCCTTGGTAAGATAGATTGATTGCGACCGCTAATAGTCTGACTGGATTTGTATTCTTTTCTCCAAGCCCTGGGTATAGGTGAGACTGTTCCAAACCCGATCCCATCATGGTTACCATACTCAAGTCACTGATAGCGAGAATAGCTGACGTGTATGATGTTCCTCCTCAAGTTGTCAATGACAACTTTTGACGCCCAAATAGGTTTCGACATCGCGAGTTTCAGCTTCTAGGCCTTCCCCCTGTTCGACTTCAAATTGCCTTGCGTCACGGTCTTGTATTTGTTGCGGGATTAATTCTGGCGATAATGCAGTGGTATTTCCCTATGCAAGGGTCATCAAGCAGCGTAAGGTATGTTTTGCAACTGCATTGACAATAGATATGAACTTCTGACCATGAGGAAGCGGTGAGAAACGGGATTGGTTTGACAAACTGTATGTGATTACACAGTTTGGGTTAGCAAATGCAGTACAGCTCGGTTATCTCGTCGTAGTGAGTAACCCTTCAACATGTATGGGTCCTTTCGCTTACGAGTGTCTCCGGCAGTTTGCCACCCTGCCACGGTCTGCCTTCTGGCTACCATTTCAACTCTGCGCCCAAAAGTGTGGGTTGTTGAGGTTTTTTCCCCTCCCACCTTTCCTTTCTAACCAGCCTGCATACAGTATATGTCAACGCCTTCTTGAATGAGTAAGAAACTCGACTACTATGTCCTTGTCTGGGACTGAATGGTCTTTTCAGACTGAACAGTAGACCTGTCAAGCGGGAACATGGCGCTAATGGTAGTGATAACACATTCCCTGGCCGATCATTCGTGAATCCCGCCCTCAGAAGCGTATACACCGACACCGAAAACCGTGAGGACAACAAGTCCAGCCTTCATATATCAGAGGGAACCGAGAACCCAACCCTGCACCAAGGTGACCAAAACATTAATAAACTGGATATACCCTTGCCAGGCGCAGAGGATGATATCTCAAGCTGTTCGGTGAGTCCGATATTTCAATGTGAACTTCTGGTTTTGACCGTATCCGTATGCAGTGGGATCCTTCCAAAGTTGTGGTATGATGCTTCCTTTGAACCTGTTGGCTGTACGGCTTGATATCTTCAGAGACAGGAGGAACGGTGCTGAGCTTACTGAAAGATTGCGTTGACAGCTCATGCGTAGATGCGTTCGTTGTTTCTGTACAATATTGCACCTTTCCTTCCCTTTGCAACCAGTCTTTGTGGAGAAGTTATGGATGTTTCAGGGTGGTATAAGTTGATATTAATATACAAATTCCTCTGGATAAATGGATCATAAATCTATCCACAAACGAAGACTTTGCCTACGGAAGGATCATGATCACTAATACGATCATCGAACGAAGGTGACCAGTTGTTGACATGGATGTGCTCAAAGGCAACCTTGTCCTTGTGCCTCTTAACTCCTCGTGACACGAAAACATGATCAAGCTGCTCTGAGTTCTGATCAAAGACATAGCTGTATCGCTCGACTGGAGGGATGTCAACAACTTCGTCCAAGTCGGTCAAGAGCTCGGTTAAAGGCCTGAAGACGGAACGAGTCTGGATGTACTCATTGAAGTCTCCAGCTACAAGGATCTTCGCTTTGGAGTCACCGTCGAGCATAGATTTAACGAAGTCCTGGATAATGACATGAGCTCTCTGAAGACAGCAGGGGCGAAAATTCTTTAATGTGAGACTCACGGCAACAACGGCAACTTGCTGGGTGCGGGCATCAATAGGGGAATTGACAGGGGGTCTAGCATCACCCTGCGTCGAAGAACTGCCGCCCTTAGAACTGAGATGGACGTTGACGGTAAAGAATTCCTTTCCGTTGCCCGTTTGCCAACCAGCAACGAGGGGCTTGCGGGTGGCATTCCAGGCAGGGTTGGTAGGGTCGATGCGACCGGGATTCAAGCTTCAGAACTAACTGAGCATTTAGGGATAACAAGAGACTAAAGGAGGCTCACCTGAGCGCCAGCTTCTTGGTATCAGTCCTAACTTTGACAGCGTCCAAAGATCCTCCGGCAGGTGCACCAGGAATAAGGTGAAGCTTCTCAGGTCGATACCTAAGGCGGACTATGTCAGCGTATGGTGATCTACAGTTGGAAGGGAACAGAAGTTTACAAGTAAACTGTGCGAATGTTACCACCAGGCACACCGCCATCTTGATTGTCCACAGGATCAATCTGACTGTAGTTATATCTGACACTGCTGATATTTTCAATGGCACCGATGAGAGTCTCGAGTGTGACATCGGCAGAGATCGTTCCGTCATCTCTTGTGCCAGAATTATCTTGAATTTCTTGGATGAAGAGGAGATCAGGTGTTTTCATGAGGTCGACAATATGTGAGGCAACGTTGGGGATGTGTGCTGAAGTTGGTGCCATGTTTTCGACCTGAGTGTATGCGTTAGGTTAAGGCGAGAGTGAATGGGAAAGAGGGTTCATACATTGTAATCTCCAAAGGTAATTGCGCATGGATCATTATCCTTCGATGTGATGGTAGTTGAAGGAATCTCGCGGCTGGGCCACGAGATGATCTGAGGCGCTGTCAGAGGAAGTACGTAGAAGAACCCGAATCTTGCTTTGATGTTAGCGCGATGGATTGTAGTAGGCCGGAGGAATAGGCCTACTGATAAACGACGGGACCCGTAATGTCGGTCAAACTAACGCCAACAGCGGTTGTCGGGTTCTTTGTTTTGTCAAGAGGAGTGCCAATAATAACGGTTTCTGGATTGGCATCTGGAATTCCATCGGGGCCTACGGAATAGTGAGAGTCTATCATATGGTATGAATAAATTATGAAGACATCCTACCGAAAGTGATAGAAATACCTCCGCGACTGTTCTTACCAGTCACAGGCCAATCACCATAGACCCAGAACTCGCCAAACTGGTTCTCAAAGTTGGTGGCAACAGGCTTGGGAATTGTCACAATTTGACCCTCCAAGCTCTCCCAGAAATCGAGCCCAAAGCGGTCAGGCTGCAATTCGGCATTCACTGTGTCAACACGACTGACGTTGTTGGGGTAGGATAAGAAGCCATCAGGACCAACGTCAAGAGCTGAAAGTTGTTGGGTAGGAGGGATGCGGTCTTTGCCAAGGACGACAATCGGAAAGGAGTTGTTGGAAGAGTGGACGACGATGTTAGTCGGAGAGGCAATTTCAGTGCCATATAGGTTATTCGGGGAGGTGCTTGAGCGAAATTCTTGAACCCTGCCATCGAGGGTGATAAAGTCACCGACATTGATTTGATTAAGAACAGATGCCGATGTCGTGAAGACCTGGAGACCGTTGGAAACGCGAACATCGTCTGATTTGTCACCCAGGAGATAAAATCCGCTCGAGCCCTAAAATACGCTTAACAACGAAATATCGCGTCATTATGGTGGAGACTTACCTTAGCAGTAACTATACCGGATACATTCTTGACAGATTGATTGACGAGAAGGCTCATGAACCTATTACCTTGAATCTCGGTAATTGTGATTGACGAGACCGCAGAGAGATAAGTCGTAGCGACCAGGAGCGAGTACAGCCGGTTCATCGTGAACAGCATTAGGCTGTTCAGGGCCTCGTACTGGGAATGAACCCACCAAGCGACCTAAATGCGCAGTCCATGTGTGGTCTTTAAGTATCCTGCCAGTCAACATGGGAGAAAAAGTTGTTACCATTGGGGCACATGTTATGATTGTCGCCAATTCCATAATTGGCCAGATTTCGCCAACGTTTAAGCCGGGTGTTCTGTTAAGTGGCTGATGGGCCCCTTTTTTGATGTGCACCGCGTGCGTGCAGATCAACAAAGGGCGGGGACGAACACAAGCGTAGATGTCGGTGGTAAGGGGATTTCAACGACGCGCACCGAACCATTCCAATCACAGGCTCGAGGGTCCTTGCCAAGCCAGCCTCAACTCCAAGCGCCTTGTTCGCCCAAGTAGGTACGAGGGCTCCGTGACATTCTCGGTGACCATCAATCCCGGTCGAAAAGCGGAGGTGCCTAACCTTCCATTAAGGCAAGAGGACTCAGCCAATCCCAACAACCGGTTGTGGAGGAACGTGCAGGGCTCGAGAATAAATGGATACGAGCCCCTCGCAGTTTAATTGAGCTGGGAATACGGAGGTCTACAGAGCGACTATGAATACAACAGGGAGAGAGGGGTACAAAACAGTGGCTTCTGTCCCGCAGAAGTACTAGTTCTGCGCAGCAGCGCGACAATCATTATTTTGTTGGTCGCGTTGTCCAACCGTGAGACCTGAAGCCCTTCCAGCCTGTGAATTAGCGATATTTGGGCATTGGTTGTGCTGAATGTCCTGAGGGCAGCGCCGGCATGAAGGAAATCACCAGGCCCCTCAACAACGAAACCACGTCCACCAGGTGTGACAGCAGGGGCAGCAGCACCGCCAACTACACATTGCATAGTTTGAGTTCACGTATGCAACGTCAGAAACTATGTGGCTTACGGGCGCCAGTGAACTTCTGGAGATTTTGACCGGAAACAGAGCTACTTCCACTGACACCAGTAGAAGGTTAGATGGTATCATAAGGACCTGCTCAACGAGGCGCACCTGTTGTTCTGAGGATTCTGGGTATCGGACGTGTTGTCATCGGGAGTATCGTCGTTGGAGTCACCATTCGTAGCCCCATTGTCGGGATTATTGCTTCCAGTATCATCGCCTCTAGCGTTATTCCCTGTGTTGGTGCTGTTACCCGAGTCAGAGCTTCCACCAGCAGCAGCCAGAATCTCGTCCTCCGTCGCATCAAATACGATTAGGTCTGCGTGAAAATGCATCCCCCGGGATCATCGGCATCGTTACAGGTGTTTCCCGCAGCAGTAGGGTCATTGACGTCGCCAGGTGCGAATGTTCCGGCGTTTAAGGCCTCCAGAGGGTCACCACCCACAGCAGCGATTTGTTTCACAAGTTCAAGTGTGATAGCTTTGTTAATAGCAGCTGCATTATCGGATGCCGCGTCCTCCACAAAATTTGTTCATCAGCTTCGGAGAGATGGGATAATTGAGTTAAGATGATGTTGTTGAATAGCAGTAATTTCTGGATTCACGGTTGTAATGCTGTTGCAAGGTGCGCTTGCAAGACCAACCCTACCGGTGTTGCGTTCAAGCGCTCGGAAGATGAGCTGCAACTTGACCATCGACGTCACCAGGCTGCTTGGCGTTCGAAAATGCTTGGTCGGCCACGGCTTGTTGGAGGCAGTCGGTGTCCTGGTGATTCGTTTCATGAGCAGAATTGTAAACGAAAGGGTATGGGCGTTCTTACGGAGATCTTGCCGCGGCCCTGAGTCGCAGCTGTGTTACCAAGGAGAGCAAAAACTGGATCAACATTCTGGGGTGGGTTGTTGAGGCTGAGGCTAGCCCGGACAGCAGTCAAGAATTTCCCATGTGAGTGTTTTAAAAATGAGGTTAGAGGGGACGTGGCGATCAGGGGTTATGGCAAATAACCTTGAGGCACCTCGCGGGAATAGGAAGTCCAAAAGTCACGACAGATAAAGAAAGGAAGGACAATAACTTCAAAGATAATTGCATTTTGAACGAGGGCTAATTAATGACGGCATCAACACTCAGGTGTGTTGTTAGAAGTAGAGAAAGCTCACCCGCTGCTAGAAGTAGAGGAGAAACAAAGCAGAAAGGAAGTGAAATCAAGAACCAGTCTTGAATCGAAAACTAGAAATGCAAGAGAAAAAGGAAGAAAGAGAACCTGTCGAAGATATTTCCCGCAGCCGGGTCTTTATACCATGAGGGGGTCGGCTATCGATCCACTGGCGATAACGGTGTCGTCAGGAATCAATACCAGATCTACGGCACAGAAAGGTGCACCAAAGTTGCCTTGGTTTTGTTGATCCTGTAAGGAATAACAAGTAGTATCCTGATAATGTGAAAGAAGAAAAACTGGCTGTTAAAAGGACCGAAGGTTTTAATCACAGCTACTGCTGTCTTGTCTGCGTTGTCGCACACCCAGGCCAGTATGAAGCCCAACCATATATTTGCATTTTTTGAGGATTCCATGCGATAGACTCCAACTCACCCACAGGGGATCATCATCCACCGAATGCAGAAAGAAACGACAGAATGAAATTACGTTGACACAAAGTGCATCGAACCACAGCACCGAGAAGGCGGCATGGATTCCCAAGGGCATAGCAACAACGACAATTATGTGGAAAATTCTATATGCGAACAGAGGTTGCTTCCTTTTTCGACAATTTATGTAGGTCTTGTTCTGTGGCGGGCGTTTTATAAGGACTGTATTTAAACAGCAATGATAACGTTGTATAGACTCACGCATTCCCCAAACATGTGCACGCAGGTCAAGGAGTTCTGCGCTGTTGCTTCAGTGCCGCGTTACAAAAGTGAAAGGAGATAACTAACCGACATGTAGTCCGTCAAACACTTTCTTGACCTCTGCCCTGACGCGTCCCAGGTCCTCCTTCGAAGCGGAAGCTTCATTCAATGCCTTGAGATCTTTCTCTACGGCCTCGATTCTTCTAACGTGAGCAGAAACCTGGCATACAACGTCAAGTTTCTTGTAGAATTTGAGCATTCAAGATTTGAAACGGAATAACCACCTTTTCTGTGCTCAATTTCAATTCTTCAACACTAGCTTGCAGCGCAGCTGAAGCCTTTTGGTATTCATCTAAGAGGTGGTATGCAGCATAGGAAGATGCGAGAGAGAACCCGAATAGAAAGCCAACAACTCTGAGCAGCACAGTTTTTAGACTCTGAAGTCAACGTGGAGGGCAGAGATACGCACCCTCCTCGAATTCCTCCAATAGGTTTCTTCTGGGCTTGGACAGAACCCAAGTTAGCTTCTTCTCTCAGTATAGCTGAGCTGGACAGCAGGCGGCGACCGTAGGTGCGCGTAGTAGCGGTACGCAATGAGGCAGCAATACATAGGGTCAAAGTCATTGGTGACCAAGCCCTCAAAAACAATATTCAAGTGGTCGACAGTCGTGTATGCCAATGACGAGAAGAGGGTGCCTTGCGATTGTTCCCGTCGATCACGTGCAGCAAAAGGGGCACTCGATTTCTAAAATAGGGGTTGGCACTTGAGATTCATTTTGACGCGTTCCTCCTAAAAGTGGACTTGATCGTGTGGCCGGTCCCGGGCTTGTCCAAATGTCCTCCAGTCAAGGCGTGAAGCGCAAGAATGGAAGGGACGAGATGACGGGACGCGAAAAGAAAAAGCAGAAGATGGACGTTGCCAGGACAATTCCTGTCCAGTCTGGCTCACTGGCTCGTGGATCTGGTAGTGGTGTTGTGACCAGTGCGTGTATATTCTGTGTCCTCGAATCATAACCTTATAAATGTACTAGGTATGCGTGGGCTACCGAGTGCTATTGACGTTCAAAAGTTTGCCGAAGTTGGTCGATGGGTTGATTTATTATGAGTAAAAGATCTTGACCGATGAATAGGCAAGGGCGTTTGAAATCGATGCTATGGAGAAGGCCATGAAGACTGCTAGGTATTCGAACTTGGCTTGATCTGGATGTCGTGCTAATGATCGTCTCTTCAGCAATGCTTCGACCCAAAGAGCATGGCAGGCCCTCCCTAGACATCTGCGCCGCAGAGCTGCTAGTCATGACGTTCGGAGAGTTCCTGCAAGACTTCGTGAAAAGGCGAAAGCGGAGGTACGGTGTATTTCCTAACTCTGTACCTGCCTTCATAGTTTTCCGTTTAGATGGACCCTATACGAAAGAAGCTCCTCAGTCGGAAGCTACCCAAAGCAGGGAGGAATAAAAGAATAACAAGAACAGCTTCATTCCTCAAGCGACAGCGTCTGTTAAACCATCTTCAGGACTCTTCGTTCGTGCTAATGTATCATTAGACGACAAGTCATGGCTCGAAACCCATCTGTGGCATGCCAAACGTATGAAAATGGAAACCTTGTGGGGATACCGTCTAGTGGGTGGATTCTTACTGACCATATCCCGGATTCTGAACATATCCCAGGCAGTACAACCTACCGAAAAATCTTATCGTCCATCCCATCGTGCCTCGATCCATGGATCTATCCTCCATGATGCTTCGTATTATGCAACCCTCGAAATGAAAGGGCCACAAGCT
Organism: Podaxis rugospora; assembly: GCA_018524415.1. NCBI lineage: Eukaryota > Fungi > Basidiomycota > Agaricomycetes > Agaricales > Agaricaceae > Podaxis > Podaxis rugospora. The sequence goes on from JAEUWL010000439.1 coordinate 89,940, forward strand.
ACACTGGTATCTATCCTTGAACTGCTTTGCGATCCTCAAGGTCCGGGTCCTAATGCTCTTCGGTGCGTTTATAAGGGCTATTTTCTTTAATTTTAAACTAACTGCTGAATTAGCTGGGTCGTGGGTTCGCGAGTTTTCAACACTCACTTATATGAGTGCTGCTCTTACCCCTTTGCCCTTATTGGCCCAGCAATGATTATATGGCGTCCTTCAAATCCGCACCCTCGAAATCAACAACAAAACAACCCGAGCTCATCACAAAAAGGTAAACAAGCTACTGTCGCAGGATCTACAACTATTGCATCAGAGGAGGATCCCAGCAGGCCAAGGACACTTTGGTTACGCATTCATCCAACAATGTTCAACGACGTTGTCCGTGAACTGCAAAAAGCGACATCCCAGGTTTTGGATCAACCACGGACGTCGACCGAGGAGATTGAAGTAGAGATCGCAGATTTGAGGGGACAGGTTAATGCTTTCGAGATTATGGGCCCGAAATCGAGCCAAGTTTTAAAAGGTGCACTGACTCCAGTCACCAAAGATGACAGAGAAGTGTTCAAAAAGGTTTTTTTTCTTCTTCTCAATCTGTGAACACAATATTGCTGACTGACAACTTAGTTTTGGTCTACCTTATCAGACGTGCAAACACCTAGCTCAATCCCCCATGGCACGGTCATTGGATTCACGGCGATCGACCCTAGGTTGAAGTGAGCAGTGCCCAGTATGATGCCTACCCACCAAACTCACTGTGATATAGTTTCCCGCCCAAGAACGCGTATATCGAATACAAGGAGGAAATGCCCCAGATATTTCCGAGCACGGAGCTCGCAAAAAGTGACATCTGGGAACAGGATGTCCGTAAAACTCTATCCAAACCGCGGTTTAAGAAAAAAGATCTTGACGAGCGACGGTCCAAGGTACATATTCATATTATCATTCACCTCAAAAGACCGACATGGTTTAACAGAATCTCGTCCCCGGAACACCCCTTGCCCCAACACGCCAAGACGATCGCATTCCCCTCCTACTCATCCGACGTGCACTAGAAACACCAGATGCTGAAAGCCAAGCAATCCATGGTTACACCTTACTCCTCCCTGCCGGGTGGTCGATGGCCTTTTGGTCCTCCCTCACACACACCGGAACTCGCATCGGCGGACAACGTGAACGACAAACACAAGCGTATGAGGCCGGCACAGCATATTTCCCTCGGGATTTCCCTTTCTCTCCTGCGTACGAGAGCTGGGCGAAAGAGAGGGAAGATAAGGAGAGGGGAGAATGGGTTAAGAAGCCTCCAGCAAAAAGGGTGAACTATGTAAAGCTCGGGGTTAGAAGTCCTTGGAAGCCGGATTGGGATGTTATACTCGGGTTGAAAGAAGCGGAGCCATTTGTTCAACCCGAGCCAGAAAGAGGAGAGAGGAAGAAGGGAGGGAAAAGAAATAAAGATGCCCAAGAGCTCGTGTCGACTCAACGAGATGGCGGGATGGACGTAGACGTGGATATGGAAGAAGATGTCGAGATTCCCGAAGTTTCGATGAAGATGGACATTGACGAGTTAGGGCTCAAACCGTGGCTCCTTTGGGGACCTGAGACGACTAGAATACTCTCGACTCTCGGACTTGATCCAGCCGCCAATCTCCTGAAGGAGATCAACAAGTTACGCCAGAAGAGGTCCTTGGAGCCATTGAATCCCATGATCAACGCGAATGACTTTCTCAAGCATGCCCTGGTGAATGTCAAGGTTATCATGTTTAAGGAAGGTGTACCAGAGGACTTGGCCATGATTTATCGCGTTTCAGATGAAGAGGCTGTGACTTGGGAACAGTTAATGGCTGGGAAGAAAGTGCCTGAGGGTAACAATGTCGCTAACGTGTTGCAGGTGAGTTTGTGTATTGTTGATGCCCTGTTTTTGACTGACATGATGAAGTTGGCAAATAGACGACCGCCACAGGAGGATATAATTGGTTACGTTACAACTGGACACTACTCGTTGTCTAGAGGAGAAGGGTTCGCCCTTGGAGCGATACCACTGACTAAGTTGCTCGAGTTGCAATCACAGCAAGGGCGGTATGGGTTTGTCCTCCACGTCAATCAAACAGAATTCTCACATGGATCACTTCAGACTACACCCGCATCGAGGAGTCGACAAACAAACTTTATTTGTCAAAGTTCGTAACATCAACGGTCAGCAATGTCGCCCAGCTCACCTCAAAGTCCTGAAATCCGGGAGTTGAAGGAACTGCATTCGCATTACACGGGTTACTGTACGAATTACATGCGGAGGGAACAATGGCCCAGGTAGTAGTTGATACAAGAACGAAATTGTGTGAGGGGAAGGCATTGAAGTTATTGCTTGCTACTACATAGATGTTTCAGTCTTGACGAGCGAAAGCGAGTAGTCCGTGAGAGCAACCCCAAACAAGATGGCACGAAAGATCGAGACTGCAGTGAGAGAAGTGTGATGTATCGATGTGAGTATGAATAGGTCCGAATTGTAGGATATGGGATATAAGTAATGACAAGTTGAAGAGAAAAAATTCTCGAAGCGATTCAGGCATGAGTTCAGACCTTGCTATCCGATTTTCCATTTGTCCACGGCGGCTTGTACGAGCTTGCCCATCTCCATCTTGGCCTGTTTTTTCGCGCTATCGGTGATACCTTCCAGGGCATCAATAGATCCAGGAGAGGTTTGCAGAGGATCAAACTCCAACAGATGTCCATCTCTCGTAGGTATAGCTACGAGCGCCGAGAACGACCGAGTGTCTTTCGAAACGGGCGGGGGAGTCTGTTGCCCTTCTGGTGGGACATATAAAGGATGTGTAGTGGGGAATCGTGCGGTGGGATATAACGAAGTACTTGTGGTGTTCTGGGATACTGATGGGTTACGGGAATGGGATGTGGAGGGTACTTGTGATGAGGCGGTGTAAAAGCTGGTTTGGGAGTTTGTTCTGGAATGACCGTTGAGTGTTGAGGGAATTACAACGGACGGATCTCTCCGGACGACGATACTGCTCTTTTGTGGCTTGAGTAGTGGCTTTCCGTTTGTCGTTGTTCCGGCTTGGGAAGATTGTGAACCCTTCGCTTCTGCGGCTGCTTCTTCCGTTTCCTCCTCCGCTTGCTCTATGCCCTTGAGCCAGCCCATACCAAACTGATATGGATTCGCGAGCGGGGAACCGTTCAGACTTAACATACTTTCATCTTTTCTTGGAAGACGCATAGTCGGGGGGTCGTTTCCGCCGCCGCCGCCGCCGCCGCCACCAGTAACTCCGGGTTTGGCACCAGGGAATTTCGGCGTTTTGGGAGGTAAAGAGGGATTGAAGCTTGAGCTTGATGGGACGCGGTTGGTTTGTTGTTGGGAATGAGGTGTTGATCTTCCCAGATTGGATTTCATGGGGGATGTGGGTCGAGACGGGGGTCGAAGGTTGTGTGAGGACGATGTGTAAGTGTTGAAGGGTGGCTTTGCTTTCGTGGGACTCGGAGATGCTGGTATCCGAGATAATTTATGCGGCTGTATGGAGGATTAGGATACACGAAGATTGAAGGCGGAAATGAGGGACATACGGCTGATCGAAGGGGGATTTTATTTGTCGCCGAGGTTAGTCGTTGCCGCTGGGCAGTACCTGGCCCCGTTGATGAGCCAGCAGTCTTCTTAGGTGAAAGTGAAGGGGCTGTTCTTGCTACAGAGAGAAGGTCAATGCGGAGTTTAAGAAAGCAAGTTGGTGCACATACCGGTCTTTGCAGCTCGGGGAGGCTCACCATCCTTGTTGTTATTCTTCTCCATTTCGGCTTCAATTCCCTCGACCCATTTTCTCTTTCGCATGCTCTTGTCTATTTCGCCAAAATTTGCGTCAGTTCCTGCGGCCACGAGCCTCTCCTTCTGGTAACCGCGCAAAGCTGCCTGGATGTTGCCTTGGTATTTCCCACCAAACTCCCGCATGGTCATGGACCGGACTTGTTTCGGTATACGGGATATCTGACCCTCTTGGTGGATGGTAAAGTTTTCTAGTCTGTCCGCAAGCCATGATTCGAATTGACGTGTGCGATGTGCAACTATGAATAAGAATGAGGTTTGAGTTTGCTGGGTAAAACTGAGGAGGAAGAGGGGAGATGAACCTTCGATGTCGAGGTTTGCGACGAGCTGGCGCTTCTCTTCTTCTGTGTACCTTCGCTCTGCGACTGGGGGATCCATTGTTGATTGTGACGAGAATGTTGGTCATCGGCACCTGGACGCGCTCAGAGTCGGCGTCACGTGGCTCGTGTCTCTTGGAATTAGACTAGGCAGGCCTAGCCGTGCCTTCGGCACGGGGGGGTTAAGCACAAAACTAAT